>JAJIBD010032360.1:57500-91185 GCA_021461705.1 Cryptotis parvus
TGTTGGTGGGCATGGCTGCAAGCTCCCAGCCATACATGTGTATCAAAGAATATTCTATAGCCAGTTAAATATTTCTCCAAGTCTTCACAAGACTCTCATCTTTACTTCATGGTTGTTCTGTATATCTGCCTTTGAGTTATCAGAGAGCCATGCTTGCTTGCTTGCTTGCTTGCTTGCTTGCTTGCTTGCTTGCTTGCTTGCTTGCTTGCTTGCTTCCTTGCTTGCTTTGGAGGCAAGCAGCATTTCTCTCTGATCTAATTACTTAGAGATCCAACGTGGTCAGGCAAATATACCAGTAAGATCTAGCTAGTCCCACAATGATTGTGGCAGCATGAGAGAATATTTATACCAGCCAGTATAGAATACATGGTCAGATGAGCTGCCACATTCAAACTGTCTCCTCCTATCTACAAAGTGACCTGCAGGAGGCAACTCCAGGCCAGATGCAGAGGCTCTGGGCAGCGGGTACTGCAACAGACCCCAAAGTGATTTCCAGGGCCCCACACTTCCTGGAATGCTCTAAAGAATCACAGGTCTACAGAAGCATACAAAGGTGGTCTGTGTGGTAGATAGGGTCGCATCTTTGAACACTGTGTGGAAATGTTTCCTTTCTGCATAGACAAGGGCTGTGCTATTTCTACAGTTGAGGAGATGAGCGTGGATGTTCTCATTCACGAAGTTCACCCAAAGGAGCCCAGCAAAAGAAGCCCAGGAGTCTTGACACAGGACCCTCTTCACAAGCTTCGGAGAAGCCTTAGGAAACACAGTTAAATGCTCAGCACATGCCCTACCAGAATATAGCACTTTCTCTTCTTCCTTTCCCTTACTCATCTTCCCTCTCTGCCTCCTGTTGAATAATTCCAAACTTCTGTGCAAGTGGAGATGGGGGAAAGCACTGGGCTACATGTATCCGGGTAAACAGCCAAATAAAACCTGTTAAATGCCACCTCCTTCCCACCCCCTCGTGCTGGATTCTTTCCCAGAAACACACATCATGTCATTTCCGCATGAACTTGCCAATATGCAGCTCTGGACTGTAGGGTTCGAGCCAGTCGCAACCACACCACCGCCACCCCTAATTTCTTGCTGTCTCCATTGTCTCGTGATATGTAAAATTCCTGTTCTCACCGAACTGTTCCACTACAGGGGGCGGATAAATGAGGTGTACAGGCCAGATTCGTGACACGAATCTATGTCCCAGCCTAACCCCCTCCTGCTCCCACTCCCAACTGCTTTCCCTGAGAAGCTCCATCCTCTGGCAGCCGTTACCTCCATGGAACTGGTACTTCCTGCCCCGTGGCAGTTACAGAGAGATCTGGTTTGTCTGAAGACTCCGGAGCAGGTGCTACACTCTTCTCCAGAAGGCACATCAAGTCTGTGTGTCCTTTAGGGGCATGTTGATAGGCACTAAGAATCACCCAATACCCATCTGATAAGGGGTTAATATCCAGGATATATCAGGCACTGGTAGAACTTTACAAGAAGAAAACAAACAACCCCATCAAAAAATGGGGAGAAGAAATGAACAGAAACTTCAGCAAGGAAGAATTTGAATGGCAAAAAAACATATGAAAAAATGCTCATCATCACTAATCATCAGAGAGAGGCAAATCAAAACAACAATGAGATACCACTTTACACCACAGAGACTGGCACATATTCAAAAGAGCAAGAACAACAAGTGCTGGCGTGGATGTGGGAAAAGGGGACACTCATCCATTGTTGGTGGGAATGCCGGCTGGTACAGCCTTTCTGGAAAACAATATGGACATTCCTCCAAAGACTAAGAATTGAACTCCCATTGGACCCAGCCATCCCACTCCTGGGAATCTACTCTGGGAAACCAAAAATACGCAGCAGAAACACCATCTCTACTTTTATGTTCATAGCAGCATTATTCACAATAGCCAGAATCTGGAAGCACCCAGAGTGCCCGAAAATCGATGACTGGATAAAGAAGCTTTAGTACATCTACACAATGGAATACTATGCAGCTGTTAGGAAAAATGAAGTTATAAAATTTGCCTATAAATGGATGGACATGGAGAAGATTATGTTGAGTGAAATTAGCCAGAAGGAGAGAGACAGATACAGAATGACGGCATTTATTTGCATAACATAAACATATATGTACATATTATGATACCAATATCCAAGGTCAAGTGAAACATATATCAGGAGGTCTTGTCAAAGGTGGAAATTATCACAAATGTGTGGGAGTCAGAGGCTAGGTAAGACAGAAAATGGAACAGTGTGCTAACAATTGTCGAGGGTACTAATGCCAACCTAGAACTGAGCATTAAATAGAGGCAAAAAGATACACATGACAACCCTTTAATGTATGTTCTGTAATCCATAGTCTGGGGGGAAGGAAAAGAGAAACAGAGAGAAAGGGAAAGAAATAAAGAACCTGCCATGGAGGTGGGCTGGGGAAGGGGGAGGGAACTGGGGACGTTGGTGGTGGGAGATGGGCACTGGTGGAGGGACGGGTGCTGGAACACTGTATGACCAAAACCCAAATATGAACTTTTTAATTGTATATCTTTGTAATTGTAAAAATAAAAAAATTTAAAAAAAAATAAAAATTTAAAAAAGAATGAGGGGGGGGGAAAAAAAAGAATCCTAACTGGATCCATTTCACTAGCGGCTTCATTTCATGTCATTAGCGGTGACTCCTTCTGTGTCACCGGGGCATGTCCATGCAGGTTTCCCTGATTGACTACCTGGTTGCCCATTGTACGAGCATCCGGAAGAGGCCAGCTCCATGTTTCCTGCTTTGCTGTTGCTCTTCAGCACTCCAAGCCAGGAGTCAGTTCCCTGCTACGTCCCAGGGGGTCACAAGTATTTGGTTTTAGTGTCATTTTGAAGTCCTGAGTTTTAACAGATGCTGGGGTTTATTTACCCTTGCCATGGATCCACTGCTACTGTTCCGATTGCTCCTGTTGGGACCATTGGGAAGCTCATCACTTGCTCCTGCGTCCTTGGAGGCATCCTTGCTTGGTAACAGCAGCTGCCGACATCTTAACTGGACTTGAAATCCACCCTTTACTGGCAATTCTGGTTCTTTTTACTAAGAAACAGCACCAAAATACCAGAGTGAACTCTAGCCTATAGCTATGAATTTGTTCCTGTTTCTAGACATTTTCAAACTACAGGCTAAAGTGTTTTCTACTTATTTGTATCACCGGGAATTTCCCATGTGGGATGTCCAGTCACCTTTGATTTCAAGGTTATTTTGTAGTGTGTGTATGTAGTTTTATTTTAGCAGTTCCAGGGCGCTCACACATGCAAGCAAGTGCTCAAGCCCTGAGGTACATCACTGGCCCCACATGTCTCGTTGTAAGGTCGCCTGAAATAACTTCTCCACCTTTGGTTAAGTCAGCAACTCTTTACACAAAAGATTTGTTTGTTTTCGTTTTGGATGTTATGGTTTAAAATTACTTTCTAATTTCTAATTGTGTAAAACATTGATGGGGTTTCAAGTTTAATACACAAATGAGGTATTTCTAGATTCTAACATTTTCACTTCACTAAGATCCCTCCCTCCTCTTTTATTACCTAGTTTATTATTGAATTTGCACACAAATGTACACACACATTCAAGTGATCCATTTATGAGCTAAATAATTGTATATTCTAGACAAGATCACTAGACATCCCATTGTTCATCAATTTCCTTAAGCGGGCGCCAGTAACATTTCCCGGAAAGATAAACATTTTTATTACTGGTTTTGGCATGTTGAATACACATCAGAGAGCTTGCCAGGCTCTGCCTGGAAATTATTAAAAAATTGTATATCATGCACACTTTAAGAATAATCCAATGCTACTTCTTGTTACTCTGTTACTCATATTGTTCCAACTTTGGCTATTGAGAGCTTTCTCAAAAGTTGACTCCTTTAGATCATGTTGAGTGAAATTAGTCAGAAGGAAAGAGAGAGCTATAGAATGACTGCATTTATTTGCATGACATAAATATATATACATATTATGATACCAAAATCCAATATCATATGAAACGTGGATCAGGAGATCTTACCAAAAGTGGAAATTACCACAAACATGTGGGAGTCAGAGGTTAGGTAAGACAGAGAAGGGAACATATGCAAATAAATGTTGAAAGGGCTAATACCAACCTAGAACTGAGCATTAAATACAGGTAAAAAAAATGCACATGATGGCCTCTAAGTGTATGTATTGCAATCCACAATATGTAAGAGAAGGAAAAGAGAGAGAGGGAGAGAGAAAAGAGATAAAGAACCTGCCATGGAAGCAGGCTATGGGAGGGGAGGGCATTGGGGACATCGGTGGTGGGAAATAGGCACTGGTGGAGGGCAGGGTGCTGGAACACTATGTGACTGAAACCTCCAAACATGAACAACATTGTAATTGTATATCTCAAGGTGGTATAATAAGATATTAATAAAAAAAGTTGATTCTTTTAGCAAGAAATATGAAGTGGATCAAGGAAAGCCTCTTCAACGCATGGTGCTGAGAAAACTGGCCAGCTACGTGTAAAAAAATGAACTTCGACCTCTGACTGACATCATATACAAAAGTCAGATAAAAATGGATTAAAGATCTCAACATCAGATCTGAATCCATAAAATACATCAAAGAAAATATAGGGAAAACCCTCCACGACATTGAAGATAACGGAATCTTCAAAGAGGAAACACCACTAAGCAACCGAAAGCAAAGATAAACATATGGGACTACCTGAAACTAAAAAGCTTCTGCACCTTAAAAAGAAATGGTGACCAAGATACAAAAACAGCCCATGGAATGGGAAAGAATATTCACCCACCCACAGAATGGGAAAGAATATTCACCCAATGCCCATCTGATAAAGGGTTAATATCCATGGTACATCAGATACTGGTAGAACTTTACAAGAAGAAAACAGTCAACCCCATCAAAAAATGGGGAAAGAAATGAACAGAAACTTCGTCAAAGAAGAAATTCGAATGATGAAAAAGTATATGCAAAATGCTCATCATCACTAATGAGATACACCAGGCAGAGCTCTACCAGCTCTCCCCATTGCACTCCCTGTACTCCACTGACCATGAGGGTTCAGGGAGGAAGTGCAACTTCCAGCCCAAGCCCAACATCCCAATAGAGCCTCGGAAAAAGCAGAGGAACCCCCCACACTGTGCTGGCAGCATTTTTCATCATCCACTCCACAGCTCATCAGAGCACCACCAAGAAAACCAGTCTCAAGCCTGGCTTGTCAGAGACCCACCCTACAGAGGAAACTATTTCAAGCCCAAATATGCTTGAACCAAAGATGTAAATACACCATGCAGAACTGCTACTAACTCTCCCCATTGCAATTCATCTGTAAATTACCAAGAATATTCTACCCACCCCTCTCAGGAAGCCTGGCAAGCTACTAGAGTATACCACCCACACGGCAGAGCCTGGCAAGCTGTCCAACGCATATTTGATATGCCAAAACCAGTAAAAACAATGTTTATCCCCTGACCCTGAAAAAGCCCTAAATACGGCAGCACTAAGAACAAGCAAGGAGAGACTGATAAAATCTCGGGGCCAAACAAGGCTGCCAAAATGAAGAAGGACTGAAATGACTGTCTGTACTTTCAATGCACGTATGCTGGCATTGGAAGCATATATCGAGGCCCTGATGACACAAGCGAGAAAGATCAAGTACGACATCATTGGTCTGACGGAGACGAGAAGGCGTCAGTCGCATCATACCATTTTTGACATCAGAGAAGAACTGTTCCTCAGAACATGTGATGAAAGAGACGGCAATGGTGTCCATGTCTTTGTCAATACAAACCTGGCCATGAGTATTGATTCTTTTCAGTGCCTAACAAACCAGGTCGGATAATTACACTTGAAGAGATGTGGCTCACTGCCAGCAGTTTCTATCTTTGTTGTCTACTCACCAACATTCACATACAAAGAAGAAGAAATTGAGAAATTCTACATGGAACTGGAGGAGTCCTATAAAGAAGATCACACCTTCTACAAGATTATAGTCGGTGATTTTAATGCCAAGATAGGAACAAGAAGATCGGCTGAAGAACTCCCATGGCCTAGAATGAAATGAACAGAGTGAGAGACTGTCTGAGTTCATCATGTCCACCAAGAGCATTCATGGTAACTCACAGTTCGGAAGGCTAAATCAAAACGTTGATTTAGCCTTGGACATGGGAATCTCCTGGTGGACAGTTCCACAATGAAATTGACCTCAACATACTCAATCGATGGTTTTGCCTAAACAATGTCGCTGTCATCCCAAAATTCCAAACAGGATCGAACCACCATCTCCTTCATGCAAAATTATACTTCACAGAACAGGGAGAAAAGGCTGTAAAGTTTAAGAAGAGAACTCCCAGAACGACCACCAACTGGGAACTCTTTGGCACCATTGCGGCAACATAGGAAGATGCCACCATTGGCGATATCAGTGAAGGCTACAACCGACTTGTTCAAGTACCTCTGTAATTGTGTGAAGAACACCGAGAGAGAGAAAGCCACAAAAGGACGCCTGGCTTCAAAAAATTCTCGAGCTCATTCGCCAACATGGCAAGGCGCGAGCTTCAGGCAACCAAATGCTAATGTCCAAGCTCGCAAAGCAGTGCAGAGAAGCTATAAAGGAAGACCTCAAAGACAGAAGAGCAGAAATACTGGCCAATGCAGCAGAAGCTGGGAAAATCATTCACAATGCCCGCCTGTCCTTCACCAACTATAAGATTAAGATGACTGCCCTCCGATGTCCTGATGGACCTCCATCTTACAGAAAGGCAATGGAGAAGATTATCCATGACTTCTACTCGGATCTCTTTGACAGCCACATCCACCTGCCCACATACCAAATTCCACAGGATGGATATGTCATTCCCAACATTCTCCCTCTCTGAAATCCGACATGCCATTTCATCAGTAAAGAAAGCGAACAGCGCCCGGCCCAGACAAAGTCAGACCTGAACACCTGAAGAATCTACCATTAGTTCTCATCAATACACTGGCTCAGCTCTTCACATGCTACCTGTCTGAATGAAAGGTGCCCTCCCAATGGAAAACCAGCAGGACAGTTCTACTGTTCAAGAAGGGAGACATCCATGACATTGGCAACTATCGCCCCATCTGCCTGTTGTCCGTCATCTACAAGCTGTTCACTCGAGTCATCCTGAATAGGATTGGCAGAACATTAGATGATGGACAACCATGTGGGCAAGCTGGGTTCGGAAAGGATTCAGCACAATCGACCATATCCACAAGCTCATTGAGGTTTGTAAGGAGTTCAAGATGCCACTCTGTCTAACGTTCATTGATTTAAAGAAAGCCTTTGATTCTGTGGAGACCGAAGCAGTCATCGAAGCCCTAGCCAAACAGGGCATTCAAGCCCAATACATCAAGATCCTTCATGAGCTGTATTACGGATTCACCACCAGGATCTCACCATTCTACAAAGAAGTGATCATCGATGTCAAAAGAGGGGTTCAGCAGGGTGATACCATTTCACCCAAACACTCAGTGCCACCCTCAAGAATGTCATGAGACAATTAGAATGGGAAGGAATGGGAATGAAGATAGATGGTTGGCAACTACACCACCTCCGCTTCAGTGAAGACATCATTCTAATAACACCAAAATTGAACCAAGAGCACAAATGCTGGTTGACTTGGATCATGAATGTGGAAAGGTAGATCTACCGCTGAATCTCAACAAAACAATGTTCATGAAAAACAAACTAGTTCCAGATGTTCCATTCACTCTCAATGGAACAAATATCTCTGAATGCAGCAGTATGTGTACTGGGTCGAGAACTCAACATGATGAACGACCTAGCACCTGAGCTGCACAGGAGGAAGAGAGCAGCATGGAACACCTTCAAGAGCATCAAAGAAATAGCTAAAAGGACAAAGAACCTCAGGCTCCAGGCACATCTCTCGATTCTCCCTGCATTAACATATGCCTCAGAGACCTGGGCCCTATGAAAGCAGGATAAGAATGCTATTCAGATCTCCCCAAAGAGGAATTGAAAGAGCTATGCTTGGAATATCACACCTCACTCAAGTGAGAGAAGGAATCCGGAGTTCCAACCTCCATCAATGATCAAAAGTCAAGGGATGCTGTCTCGTTTGCCAAGGCATCAAAAATCAAATGGGATGGACATGTAATGCATCTTGGAGATGACTGCTGGACTAGAACCATTACTGACTGGATTCCAGGGGACGTCAAAAGATCACATGGCCGCCCACCTACAAGATGGTCAGACTTCATCAAGACCCTGAACAAATGGTTTTAGGCCCTTCGTATTCCTAGAGCAAGCAGATGCCATTGGGCTACACTGGCACGTGACAGGGACAAATGTAAATGTTAATGGCGCCTGCTCAAGCAAAATGGAACAATAACGGGATATCAAGTGATCAAGTGATCACTAATCATCAGGGATATGCAAATCAAAATGACAATGAGATATCTCACACCACAGAGACTGACACATATCCAAAAGAGCAAGAACAACCAGTGCTGGCATGGATGCAGGGAGAAAGGACTCTCACCCATTGTAGGTGGGAATTTCAACTGGTACAGCCTTTTTGGAAAACAATATGGACACTCCTCCAAAAAACTAAATATTGACCTCCCATTTGACTCAGCAATACCACTGCTGGGAATATGCCCTGGGAGGCCAAAAACACATGACAGAAACACCATCTGCACTTCAATGTTCATAGCAGCACTATTCACAATAGCAAGAATCTTGAAACAATCTGAGTGCCCAAGAACAAACGACTGGATATAGAAATTCATCAATTTGCTCGAGCAGGCACCAGTAACATCTCCATATGTCCTGTCTCATGCAAGTAGAGCCTAAGGGCACCTGCTTGCTCCAGGAACATAAAGAGCCTCAAACCATTCCATCAGGTCATGGGAATGAGGTCTATAATTGTTACCGATATTTGGCATATCAAATACGACACAGGTAGCTTGCCAGGCTCTGCTGTGCGGATATCATACTCTTGTAGTCATCTCTAAATCCAGCATTTATTGATGAACCGCAGCTGCGCTGAGCTGAGCTGTGATAGGCTGGTCTGCTGGGTGGAGTTCTGATGAGGGGGAAGTCGGACGTGGAAAATGGAGGCCCTCATGGAGTCAGGGGGTTGTCTGGCTTGTTGCGAGGCTCTGCTGGGGTGGTGGGCCAGGGCTAGAACCCGCCATCCCTTGCGGGTGCCTCGTGAGCGGCTGGGCACAGGGAGAGCCAGTAGTAGCTCTACCCCATGTCTGTGAGTCTCTGGATCAGCATACCTGGGGCGGATTTAAAAAAGACTGCTGATTTAGGAATTAAGCACAATAAAAAGTAAATATCAAAATAATGGAATACAGGCAAGAAATTAATCGGTGGTGAACAGTGGAATTAAAAGACTTCATCATTAAATAATATTGAGCCCAAATAAACTAAGCATTTAACTTTTAAAAAAATTAGAAAAGGTGAAATTTTAATATAAAATTTATGAAGATATAAACAAACAAAATCCAAAAAAGTAAATCTAAACTGATTCTTTGAAAAGGATAACACCTTTCAAGAGTAGGAAAGAGAAAGAAAAGAGTGAGATTCCTTTCAAAAATTAAAAATCAGGCTGGAGATAGTTCAGGGGTTAAGGCTCTTGTCTCGCATGCAGCCCGCCCAGAGTCTCTTCACCACCTCTGCTCCCCTGAGCACCACCAGCACTGCCAGGTGTAGCCCAAAATTCAAAACCAAAAATTAAAAATAAAACTACACTATCATAGGCTCTATCAGCCAACCTTCTGGGTATTGACTGAAGAAAATAACAACACTAACTCCAAGTATATATTCAGTACCAAATTCATTGCAGCATTATGCACACTAGTCAAGCTAAGTGTCCATTTGTGGATGAATGGGTAAAGAAAGCATGAATAAGCACACACAATGGAATGTTATTCACACATTAGCAAAGAAAGAAAACATGTCACTCGTGCTCATGTTGAGCACTGAGAGCAAAGTACTCTTCAGTCAGAAGGAGACACAATACTGTCTGATCTCACTTACGTGTGGAAACTTCCCCACACAGAGATGTACAGCTAAGCAAGCAGTTGCCAGAGATCAGGGCAATGACATGGAGAAGGGGTTCAAGGGAGAGAGCAAGTCCTGGGGTGTCAGTGTCCAACACGGTGACCGCAGTTGATAAGACCAGATAGTGCCCAGCAGGCGACTATAGTTGATAATGGCACAGATTTGAAAGCTCAGAAAGTCGGTCTAGGGGGGCTGGAGAGAGCAGAGCAGGTAGGGAGAAAGTCTTGCAAGCTGCCAAGGAAGACTTGATCCCCAGAACCCCACATGGCTCCGAAAGCACCGTCAAGGGTGATCTCTGAGCACAGAGTCAGAAGCAAGCCCTCAGGGTAGGGTGTGGCCCCCAAACTAAAAGCTTAAATTAAAAATGTATAACTCTACGTGGTGATGGACCCTAGTTAGATTTACTTAGTGGTCACTTGCAGTAATAGACATGTAAAGATTATTTGTAACTATAGACATGTGACCGAGTCATTATATTGTACGCCTAAAATAAATATTATATGTCGATTATACCCCAATTTCAAAGTGGGGGAGAAAGAAAAAGAAAGAGGAATGAAAGAAGGGATGAACTGGGAAAGAAAAATGATGGAAAGAGGACGAGAAGAGAAGAAAGAAGAATCAAATCTACAGCCTGAGGAATGATAAACTGACTTGTTCTGAAGTGATCCTACTGGGAGATTTTCAAAATCCCTTTGTTCATAAATCTAAAAACAGTATAGAGTGACTGATACCGCCATCTGTTGGTGGAAGACAGAGTTGACATCCCTGCTGGGGACAGTCACATTCAAGAGACCTTGAAATCTTTCAATTTCAATTTAGAGCTTGTTTTCAATTTAGAGCTTCTAAATACTTTAAATGTTACAAGATACCTTAGGTACTATGTCGATTATTTTTAATCTAATAAGTGGTACAGCTTTTTGAAAGTTACAAATGGCTAAAACTGATTTTAGAAGAGGTAGAAAACTCAAATGGTCATATAAAAAGTTGATAAAGTTGTCAAGAAACTGACAGGTGAGTATGTTTAGTTTAAGAAAGATATTCAGTCCTTCTGCTCTTGAAACTTTTCCAAAATCTAGAGAAAAGAGAGACACTCTCAAACAGTTTGGGTAAAATAGAACATCATCAGAACATCTCTGATACCATGAGAGCAGGTGACAAAAATACCCTCAAAGGAAATATAAAGCCACTTTATAATGTAATACATAAAAGATACTTTTTAAATGATGTAAAGCGATATAGAACCATATATTCAAAGAGCATCGCTGTGTCTAGCCAGCATTATTCCAGATGTGCAAGGGTAGTTCAAAATTACTGTCATTAATCTGATTCCACACAGAAATAAATCCAATGAGAATTACCCTATAAAGATTTTAAAGGATTTTTTAAAAACCTTTGATAAAGTTAAACTCTAATTCTGGTTAAACAATGCTGCTACGTGAGAATCAGGAGAATAATTCAGAAGTATCAATACGATTTTTTCTCTCTTTCTAAACACAGGCTTATGAAAATAACGCCTGAAACAATCACTATTCTTCAGCATTTTATTAATGTTTTTACTTTTAAAAATAACAATATATAAATTACCAGAGTATATAAAACTATTGCGGCCCAAGATTAGAAGTGACTAAAAGAGTATCCCACCCTCATGGCAGAGCCTGGCAAGCTACCTGTGTAGGATTTGATATGCCAAATACCAGCAACAATTATAGCCCTCATTCCCATGACCTGATGGAATGGTTTGAGGCTCTTTATGTTCCTGGAGCGAGCAGGTGCCCTTGGGCTACACTAGCATGTGACAGGACATATGGAGATGTTACTGGTGCCTGCTTGAGCAAATCAATGATCAACGGGAAGACAAGTGATACAAGTGATATAACTATTTGGTTTCAACAGCCAAGGAGAATCAACTAAAGGCTATTAATAAATGAATTTAGAGTGCAAACCATATTTATAAATGAACATGAAAAATATAATGCTTTTACATATAAAGTAACAATAGCTTATAACAGACCCATGGAGAAAATCAGTTGGCAAAATTATCATAAGCTATAAAACTCCTTGAAATCAATTTTAAGGTATGCCTTTGAAAAATCTATAAAACACTGAAAAAAAAAGAAAATTAGGTTTGGATGAATCAAGTAATATACCATGTTCATGGATGATGAGACTTTAGAAATGAACATAGGTTTTCGTAAGTACAGCTAGAAAAATAAAAACATGCAAAATTTTCTTGGTATTGTCATAAGGCTGGCGTGTAAATGAATATTCATTCCAGGTAACAACATGATTTGATACAAGTCTATGCTGTGAAGTCACACCCAACTCAGACAGCTGGCATCCATCTGCACAGACAGAAATAGAGACCCGTGATGTCTACACAAAGAACACTTGACCCAGAATAACACCCACCTGATTTCTGCCTACTCTGGGGACAGAATCTTCCATCTCGTCTGTCCGGGTTCCAATGACTGAATGGCCTAACTCAGTGCTTCATCAAATTAACAAAGCACGTTGAAAGTGAGTGGCCCCGAGGTGTGCCACAAGAACTGCTTCCCGTGGCCGCCACCTTTGGGGGCAGCGTGGTGGGAAGGGTTCCCGGCCTGCCATCTGTCCTTCCCAGGACTATGTGAGCTCCTGGATCAGGACAGGAGGAGATGGAGAAACACGTTCTGCTCATGTCTTCTTTGGTTCCGTGTGCCCTGGCTGGTGTCTCTGCTCTGCTTCTCTCTCCGTGGTCTGGTCCTCCATCTGTGTCTGTGTTACCTGCCTCGTCCTCAGTACCTGAGTCTCTGTCATGGTTGGGGGTAGGAGGATACACTGAGGCCACCAAAAGCCATCAGCTTGGGGATCACTATCTGATCAGTCGTACTCAGTAAAGCAGAGCTCTTATTTCCCAGAACTCTTCCTGGATGACCCTCTCTACCGACAATCGCTATCATTTGAATTACTGTGAGAGCCATTCTTGTAGAGAAAGGCTAAAACATGAAGTTATAAGACGCGATGTAGGGGGAGCTGCTGGGGTCCCCCAACAGTATCAGAAGTTCTCTTCTACCTCCAAGGCCGCCGGGAACGGATGAAAATTCATGAGTTCAGCGCAGTTCCAAAAAGGCTTTTAATAGTACAAAAGCTCTACCACCACAATCCAATACAATGAAAGAACTCTAGCTCTGGTCAGAACTTAGACCATACAAGAGAGCCCAAGTCTCCCACCAAAGAGAAAGGATCTCACCTGAGAGGAGTCCTACCCAAAAGAAGGAGCAGGAAAAAAGGGAAAGAGGGCGAGGGCCTCAAATCAGCCCCCTTATATACACCAAAGTAATCCTATCTGTGGACAGGAGGGTCCTGTCAACAAAACACCCTACACAGAGTGTAGAAGGCGGTGCCACACCCCTATTGCAGGTACAAACAAAGGAGTATGCCAAGGACTAATCCCTTCTTCCAGAGATTATCTCTTATGTAAAACACTGGAGAGAGAGCTGGAATAAAGTAATACATCTTAATTTCATGGGCTTCATGTAATCTAGATGTTACCCACAAGGTCCTTCTTATTTATTATCTGCACCAGGATGATTCTGAGTATCTTGTTCTCCGTATACTGAAAGGGTCACACTCGCCTGCGTGAGGGCAAACTAGTATTATCCTTCCTCTAATCTTAAAGATAGTCTCAACGTAGCCAGGGTGGTAGTCTCCTGGTAAAGTCTAACTGTCCCACACTGAGTGCAGTGGATATAAAGAGGAGCTGTGCCCAATCTAGATAACGTAGAAGTCTTAGTAGATGTATCATAAGTCAGAAGCTATTCAGGGTCAAGGTAACTTCTGTAACTGCCACACCCTCTATCAGTGTTTACATAGAAGAGAGATCTCATTAGAATGAACCTTGGCCTAAGAACATGTAAGTAGATTAAGCTGTGAATGGGTAAAACAGCAAAGCTCCGAAGCTAGCTAAGCCTGTCATCCAACAACTTCTACAAGTAAAAAGTGAGTCAAAAATCAATAGACCTTCATTGTGTCTTTCCTGGTTTTGCTTAGCAGAGGCCTAGATAAAGAAGAATCTCCAAGATAATCTCTACACATGTGAAGCGTCTATGCAACGAGAGAACACATCTATCTTGATATTTAAAGTGAAATGCTCCAGATAGGGGAAGCTTACTGCTTTCGAGTGAAAGCTTTAAACATGTAAGTGGAAATCTTTACAAAGAAGCTAAAACATTACTGCCTCAGGCACCATATACAGGATGTATTGTGCCATATATAAAACATATCTGCCTCAGGCACAATATATGGGACATAGATGAGCCTCTTCTACATGTCTCTGGATGATTGTGAATGTCAACAACCACACTACAATGTGATATAGGGGTACCCCCTGGGAGCTTTGCAGTGTATGGGGGTGCCTGCAGCTATACCAAATGATTTAGAGCTATTACAACTCTCACTTTATATCTTTGCATTTCATAGGGTGTTTCCTTTTTCAATCTCCTTTAAGTTATTACATTCCTGCTTTGAGCAGGATTTCAACCATGCTTGACCTTTTAAGTTTGGATAAAACTTATATCAGGGACCAGGTCGATGTTCAGGGACTAAGCTGCTGCCCTGCATGCGCAAGGACCTGAGTTTGATCTCTGGTACTATGGACTCCCAGAGCATAGCCCTTGAGGCCCTGAGCATCAACACAAGCGGGCCTGGTGGCCACTGGGAGAAGCACCCAGTATTGCTGGCCTGAGCATCTGGACCAGCTGGCCAAATAACGGGGGAAGAAGACGCCCGAAGAATTGCTTGGGAGAGCCCCCATAAAAAAATCCTATACAAAGTCAGAGTATCGTAGCTATAAGACTGAGTCTCTGGGGACCAGCGGAATAGTACAGAGGATAAGGCCCGAAGTGATCCTGGGTGCAGTCGGGAGAGAGCTCTTAGCACCATCGGTGCGGTGCGCCGCACACACACACACACACACACACACACACACACACACACACTTTCTGTATGATTGCCACACATTCCACGCCCACCCCCTGCTCCACTCCTTGATTCTCTGCTACGTCGCTATGTCGAATAAAAGCAGATTTAAGTGATCAGTAGCATCTGGTCAGATCGACTATTGATACACTATTGAATAAAAATCAATGTGCAATAAAAGGTACGCACAAAGAGAACAACAATATGGAGTTCTTAGAAATGACCCAGGAAAAGCCAAACTCAATCTAAGCCCGAAGCTGTAGGGCAGGGCGAGGTCTTCATGTTTAGCCGGTCTCCTGATGGTCATTTCCTCTTCCAGAAAGTAACCCAAGGAGCCCCTCGCCACCATCTTGGAGAACGGAGCACCCTGGTCATCTCCCGTCCTTTAATGGAGGTGTCTCTCATACCTGGTAAGATCCCAGCCCCCTTGCAAGAATCTAGAAGGAGAAACAGGATCTTGAGAAAACAGCTACGTAGAGAGCCAGAGCCAGTGTGTGAGAACGAGAGGGCGGCGTGTCCTTCCCCCAACCGCCTTCCCCCTTGGCTCCCTCGGACCCGGCTGCTGGTTCCTGCATGAGGGTGGACTTGTGACCAGCCCAGATTCCGCAAAGCCCCTCATCACAGCCCTCCAGGCCTGGTACTGGCAAGGTGAGTGTGGCCGCACAGTGTGACCCTGAAGAGACTCTGGTGCTCTCAGACCCTGGTTAGCCCCCCCCCACATCCTGCCTCCAAAATGTTTGGGGATAGTATTTGAAGGCTGGTGGGAAGCCAAGGACTTAGGAAGGGATGGGCTGAGTAATCCCTTACTGACCTTGTTTCTCTTCAATAGAGATAGATTTTACACAACAAACAAAAAGGGCTCTAAGAGACAACTGTATAAACTGGTAAACAGGAATGGCTAAATGTTGACAACAAAAAACTTTGTGATTGGCCACTGCCTCTGGTCAGGCTTCTCCTTGATGCTGGCAGAGACATAGGTCCCTTCTCCTCCAATCAGCCACTGGCCATAATGGCCTGTTTCTTCATGTTGACAAAATGGATGCTGTAGGCCCAGGCATCAAGTCCACCATTCAAATAGAAATGGAAAGGACAAAGCCTAGGATGAAGATGAATCTCTGGGACAAGCTGTCCTCTTCACCTTCTTATCCAGACCTAAGTCACCGGCTGGTGACCTACGTTGCTACCATTTTAGGTTGCTATAGGGAGCTCTATCTAGTATTTTAAACAAATTGAGATGCTATGAGGAAAAAAACTTAAAAGTGTGGATGAAGCCAACCACCAAGCAGGCCATAGTGTCTGTGTGCGCTGTCGCCACACTAATCCTGACAACTGTTTACGTTCTCAGAGGGAAACAGGGCCCGGTGTGTGACTTAACCCAAATGCACACAAGATCAGGTCTGGACCCGACATGATTCTTCTTCTGTGTTCATGAAACGGCAGCAAAAACACACCACCCATCTTCCAAAAATAGATTCCAGCATAAGGCATGAGACTGTCTTCCAAGCAGGAGATTCCTCCAAGAAGCAATGCTTCTCTGCCCCAATGCTGAACAGGCGGAGCGGCCATCGCTTCCTGGATAGAGCAGCTGAGGCATGGCGAAGGGTACCATGAACTGTCCCGTCCTCCTGTGCCCATCACTCCTCCTATGGGCTCTTCCTGCCTCTTGCCAGGGTTATGAGGTCACAGGCACAGCTCCATAAGGCACTCGTGCAACCTTGGTGCCAGAAATCACAAAAGTCACCCATCCACCCACCCCTTCCTTGCCCACACACCTAAACCCAGTGAAGCTGGCACAAGAGTGTTTACTCCCAGGAATTTTTCCTTTCCCAAAGCAGTTCCCATCCATTTTGAGTCCGCTGCAGAAATTAGAATTATTTTGTTTTCTTTTTGGTGTATTAAAAATCCCACCATGGGCTATATGATATGCAATCTTATTAATTTTTGTTGTATTTAAATGCTTCCAGGAAGAAAAAAAAACCAATAATGCAGTGCGTTACGAGTGCGAAAGGGAACTGATTGCACCATAATTCTTTACCCGCATTTTCAACTACTTCAGTCCTCTTTTGTGCCTACTCATGCCCAGGTGACTTCCCAGGTCCTGCTCCTCAGCGTGAAGCTGGCATCGGGACTAGAGGGCCTGGTGACCACGCTGTCCCTGCAGGACCACTATCCCTGTACCTGAGGCAGTTTCCCAAGGTTGGCAGTCCCGTCATGAGGACGTTGGGGTACTGGAGGGCAAGAGCCTTGGGTACAGCTGGGGGAACAACTTTTTGGCTTGTTCACTTTAAAAAGGTAAACTTGGGGGGTCTGGAGCAATAGTACAGTGGGTGGGGCAGCCTTGCACATAGTTGACTTGGGTTCTCTCTCCAAAATCCCATATGGTCCCCTGAGCACCACCAGGAGTAATTCATGAGTACAGAGCCAGGAGTAACCCCTCAGCATCGCTAGGTGTGACCCAAAAAGACAAAAATAATTAAAAAAGAAGGTAGACTTGGAGCTAGAGAGGGGGATAAGGCGGGGCGCCTTGTATGCAGTCAGCCCTGGTTCCATCCCAGGGAACTCACGATCCCCTGAGCATAGCTGGGTGCAACCCTGAAGGCTCCAATCACTGCCAGCGCCTGGGGAATCCCAGTACACTGATCTCCTGCCCTCACATTGCTGCTGTCCGAGTAGGCCAAGAATCGCTGTGAGGTGCCCCAGATGCCCCCAACTTTGTTTAGGAGCACCCCAGAGGGAACAGGAAACATAACAAGGTGGACTTTCAGGGGGTGTTAATGTTACTGGGTTGCTTGCCTTTGGCTTCTTACTCCGGTTTCTTATCCGGGGCCCCATGGATGAACTTGAGGATGTGAACTAAAAGAGAGATGGTGTGTGTCTGTGGTGGCTGGAGAGAGAACCCGCACCATGACAGTGTGTGTGTCTCTACAGCGTGGTGGCTGGAGAGGAACCCGCGCCATGGCGGCGTGTGTCTCTACGTGTGGTGACTGGAGAGAGAACTCGGGCCATGGCCGGCGTGTGTCTCTACATGTGTGGTGACTGGAGAGAGAACTTCCGGGCCATGGCGGCATGTGTCTCTATATGTGTGGTGACTGGAGAGAGAACCCGGGCCATGGCGGGCGTGTGTCTCTACAGCGTGGTGGCTGGACAGGGAACCGCGCCATGACGGCATGTGTGTCTCTACACACATGGTGACTGGACAGTGAACTGCGCCATGATGGTGTGTGTCTTTACACGCAGGAACCCGGGTCATTCAGCAACTTCACTAAGGAATTAGTCATTTCCTCAGGCAGCCACAAGACGCTGCTAAAACCTGGAAGCATTTACGACCACAGAAGTTTATCCTCTCTCAGTGCTGCCAGCCAGAACTCCCCACTGGCTGCTCCTTGGACCACATTCTCTGCAGAGACTCCAGAGAAGATCCTTCCAGCTTCTCTGGGCTCCTGACATTCCTTGGCTGCTGGCCACGTCCTAGTCAGTCACTGCCTGCGCTGCCCATGGCCTGCTTATGTGTCCTTTCCTGGTCTTAGAAAGATACTTTTTCTCTCTTTTTTTTTTTATTTAAAAATAAAAATTTTTTGGCTACTAGAGCTACAGAAAGGACAGTGGAGAGTGTGTGTGTGTGTATGTGTGTATGTGTATGTATTTGTATGTAAGTGTAACTGTGTGTGAGTGTGAGTGTGTGTGTTACTGGGGCTCAAATCTGGGTCTCCCACATGCAAGTATTCACTCAATCACTCGACTAACTGGACTAGGCTCCAATTAGGACAATAAGGGACCGTTGACAATAACAGTTGGGATGATAGCTTTGGACAGGAACTGAATGTTGAAAGTAAGTCAAGGAATATACATGATAACCTTTCAGTATCTGCATTGCAAACCATAACACCCAAAAAGGAAAGAGAGAAAGGAGAGAGAGAGAGAGAGAGAGAGATCAGCCATTAGAGGCAGGCAGGGTGTGAGGAGGCAAAATGGGGACATGGTGATGGTAAATGTGCCCTGGTGAAGGGACAGATGCTGGAATATTGAATAACTGAAACCCAACCGTGAACAACTTTGTAACTGTGTATCTCACAGTGATTCAATTAAAAAATTAATTAATTTAAAAGAAAAGAGGGACAAGGTCTTCACCCTAGGGGGACCCTGTTCCTCCAGTTGAAGGAAGCGAGCATGGCGGCCTCCTGCCCAACATGGCCCTCACATGGCCGCGGAACTTCAGCTTCTCCTGCCATCCTGTACAGCCCCAGCACCGCTCCCGTCCTCCCCTCCCTGGATGCTTCTCTGAGCTTCTGCATCTCATTCTGTGACCCGCCTCATCTGGGCTCCACACTTAACCCTGCAGGGAATGAGCCTCACCCACAGCTGAGTGTCCACTCCGCACCCCAAAGACCAGTGAGCTAAAACACGTGGCGGTGCCATGCTCCTGCCACTTCCTCTACGCTCTGAGCACGGCACCCCCTGTGAGGCAGGTGCCACCACCAACTTGTATTGTCCAAGAAACACAAATGACAACTGAGCCAGGGAAAGAATTGCTCGAGAGCCACAGGGGAAGCCAAGAGCAGAGAGCAGCGTCCTCCATAGAGGTCAGCTCCACCGATGGTTCTATTTCTCATTGCTCAGGGGAGTATTTGCAGGGAGCCTAGCAGAGAACAAGTACAATGGGGAGTACCAGAGGGTCTTCGTCCGGCAGTTAGCCTAGGAAGCCAAAGACAGTGACAAATAAAGAAGCCCATGCTCGGAATGTAAGTGCTATTTTTCCAAAACATGCCAGAAAGGCGGCATGTGGGACTCAATCCTCTAGCCCCGCAGGCGTGATCGCTCTCCCAGGAGGTGACAGTGGGGCTAAGAAGTGAACAACGAGAAGGAAGCTGCCAAGAGAAGGCCTGGGGACCACCTGCGGTGGCAAGTCAAGACAGGGAGGGGACAGGAGCAATAGTACAGTGGGTATTGCAGCTGTCTTGCATGCGGCTGACCCAGGTTCTATCCTCGGCACCCCATATGGTCCCCAAGCACTGTAGGGAGTGATTCCTGAGTGCAGAGCCAGGAGTAAGCCCTGAGCACAAGGTGTGACTTGAAAAACAAACAAAGACAGGGAGGGGACAGGAAAGTGCTGGGTGGAGATGGTGAGCAAGTATCCCAGAGCAGATCACGGGATGGAGAACCCAGCACTGCCTTCACCCGCTCTCTGGGTGGTGCTGGGTGGGGAAGGTGGGGTGCTGTCATGAGACTGTGATTCCTGGAAAAGCGGAGGTTGGGCAAGAAAAATGACTGCAGCAAACGAATGCCTGGGCATCTCCGACTCTTCGCCTTTGGCAGGAAGCCTCTCAGCAGTGCTGGCGCTGGCTGCCGGGTGCTTCCAGAGCAGCAGGGAACCAGCAGGGTCTTTGCGACTGAGAGAACCCAGGCAGCTTCCAAGACAGAGTCCCGAAGTGCTGGAAAAACCAGCACTGGCAGCGCCGTTCACCATTGACTCTCGCAGAGAGCTTATGGCCAACCCCTGTAACCTATCCCAAGTCCTTCTCCAGCCCTGGCTCCTCCCTGTTGGGCAGCTGACCGGGAGAAAAGTAGACTCCAGCGTGTGGATGTGTCTAAGTGTAGAAGACGTTTTCCACAAGACCTACGAGCCTGGGTAGGGCAGAGCCAGGACAGTCCACGGAACACACGAGCCTATGCAGGGCAGAGCCGGGATGAGTCTTGGGCCCACGAGCCTGGGCAGGGCAGAGTCCGGACGGGCCCCTGCACTTAACCAGTCTTCTCTGAGCCCAGCGCTCTGCTGGCATTCTGAGGGGATGTTCCCATTTGTTCTCCAGCACCGTGGCTGAAGAGAGACCGGGATCTTTCTAGACCCAGGAGGCGCACACAGCTCTGCTGACTCCTCCCCCACCTCCCAGGGCCCGCAGACCACTGGAGGCGGGTCCACTCTCACCGGAGCTTTTAGAGCAGCAGGAACAGTTTCTTTCCACACCTCGCCCACCGGGCAGGCAAACTGCACATGACTGGGGAAAGGAACCATCGGCTTCTTTTCCTCTCTCCTCCCACCAAGTCTCCTGGCCACTAGCCCTCAGGTGCTGCCCACGACTCCCCTGGGACCCTCTACCCCAGGCAGGGTCCCACACACCTTCCCATGATTCCCACCACCCAGCAAGTCCCTTCCTTCCTCTCACAAGGGCATTGGCTGCGCTCTGCCCCCAACCTCAACAATTTAGGTTCTGTCTGGAAGCTCAATAAAAAAGCAAATGAAGCCCCTCTTCCCCCCAGCCCCCCCAATTCCTTGTCTTCCCCACGGCCAATCCTGCCTGAGGCCGCAGTGGCACCTCTAAAAGGCAGGAGCTCAACTTCGCTTTGTAACTGAGTATATATGGCCCCTCGCCTTCTGCCACACCGCCTCATAATTCTATCTAGATCTAGCGAGACAGACAGCAGCTCGTCCCCTCCACGCGCGCTGTCCTGATGCTTTACAGGGGAGGGAGGGAAATAATGATAAGAGCACCCGGAAATTAAATGCTTTGATGTAGCGACGCGACACTGTGGCGTTAACACAGCGCCTTGAGCCTCAAGCCCACCCTGAACAGGTCTGCAAGGCCAGGGGGAAGGGGCCTGCTAGCACCCCCAGTGGACAGCAGCATAGGGGACACGGCTTATCTGCCACCTTATCTGCGTATACTGGACGCCCCTGCCCAGGCAAGCCACTTGCAAGGGCCTGAGCCCGGGCGCCTTCCTCGCTCTACCCAGTGACATCTGGAGCCCGGGCGCCTTCCTCGCTCTACCCAGTGACATCTGCCTTTGAACCTTGCTTCTGATTCTCCAGAATCTACCTGGCTACTGGCTTGACAACTTTACTTTTTTGGGGGTATGGGGGGTATAGAGGGGGAGAGGGTCCCCAAGTCCCCAAGCAGAGCTGGAGGCCTGAGGGCCCATGCCATGAGAAACCCAGAGTTTGCTAGGGGTAAATCTAAAGGCGCAACACTAAATCTAGTGTCAGGGGTCAGCACGGACGCCCGGACGGTGCTCAGGGGAGCCCAGGGCCATGCCCAGTGATGCTCGGGAGCCCAGCAGCGCCAGGGGGCTGAACCTGGGCGAGGAGCACCAAGGTGCGCCCACAACCCTCTGTGCCCCCCCCCCCTGGCTTTCCTTCTTACTCTAAGCTCCATGCATGCTCAGCCCCCTCTGACCCTGGGCAGATTTCACTGCCTGCCACGGCTCCACTGCAGGACTTCTCAGCCTCTGTCCTGGGCACTGTTGCTTGAGGGACAGCTCCTCCAGTCGCCACCCACCTTCATGGCTAATCATCATCCCCCAACATTGCCAAACGGCTCTCCGTTAACAACTCCAGGTCTACCAAGCATGCTTTTCGCGTTTTGTCTAATTTTCCTGATTCCTGAGTGCTGTGAGAAACCGCCCTGTGAGATTTTCTCCTCTCCTCAAAGAAACAGAAGCAGTGGGAGCCGCAACCTAGGGGGCCTGTGATGGACCTGCACATCTGAGCCTGCCTCTATGCAATTCCTATGCAGTTCAAATCTTGAAGGTGGCTTCCTCGGGCTGGTCAAAGCCAAATATCTGGCTGAACACTAATTACATCATCTGCACACTCATCAGTCTCAATCATGGAACCAATGTTTCCATCATTCATTCCTAGCACTCATTCCAGGTTGCACCTGGTCCAATCAGAGAGGAAGCAGTAGTAACAAGAGAAACACGACAAGAAGAAACCAGTACGTCCACCCTCTGGATGGAGGTATTTGCTGGTCAGGAAAGCCCAGGAGGCACCAACTTCACGCTACCAGCTGTCGAACTGTTTTCTTAGGTGGGGGCAGGGGGAAGCAGGGGACAGCCTTTAGATGCTGGCGTCCTTTACAGTGCTACTGTTCCTGTATCTTCACAATAAACTGAGACCAATCGCTGATTAAAAAGAAATAAATAAGCCTGGCTCTAAAGGAAAATGGGAAGACTGAAAGCAGTCCAGCGGAATATTAGGGAGGTGCTCTTGGGGGGGTGGGGAAAGGAAACACTGCTCTCTCCTTTCACGCGGGGCCAAGAGCAGCCCTACTTCTGTTTATTCAGTTGTCCGAAGGCGCCTTCCTTTCTTCCCTTCAGTCTTCCACTCCAGTTAAGTGTGGGCCAAGAACTGCTCTGGGCTATAACCCATCGAGTGACCAGTGATCCAAGAACTGCTACGTCTTGAAGAAACAGAACATCTCAACGAAGAACTCAGTTCCCAGGACAGAGATGGTGACGCCATTATTTTCAAAGAGCTTAAAATCCAGTGTGTGTAGGGGTAGGGGTGATCAGGTAAACACATAGCCCGGGTGCTGGGTGCAGGACAGACATCTCAAGTACAGAGATGGCACATGGAAAGGAGGATGGGACGGGACTAGTGGGGTCTGCACATGACGTCTTACATAGCTAGTCCCATGTAAGGGTGACCTACAATTGCCCCTTCCCTCCACTCTGTTGAACATTGAATTCTCAAAGAAAAAAAAATTTTTTTTTGCTTTTTGGGTCACACCGGCGGCGCTCAGGGGTTATTCCTGGCTCTGCACTCAGGGAATCACTCCTGGCGGTGCTCAGGGGACCATATGGGACGCCGGGGATTGAGCCCGGGCCGGCACAGGCCGGCCGCGTGCAAGGCAAACGCCCTACCGCTGGACTATCGCTCCGGTCCCCAAAGAAATTTTTAAGACCCCAAAAAGAGGCCACTGACAGAGGCCCCAATGTGCCTACTCCGTCTCGAAGAGACTGTGGTCTGGGGGAACGGAGAGGAAGTCCCACATCTGCTGAGGAAGTAAGTGCAGACAAGACAGGAAGGCCAAGGGAAAGCCACAATAGAAGATCTGGGAGCTCCAACAGCCAGAGACTCAACTGGGCGTGGCAGGTTTGGGGCCACGCAACGTAGGTCGGGATGCTGGTGCTTTTGTTCCCCATCAAGATTAGGTTGCTTGGAGCTGGAATGATAGTCCTGTAGGTAAGGTGCTTGCTTTGCAGGTAGCCAACAAGGGTTCGAGCCCCAGCATCCCATATGGTTCCTTGAGCACCACCAAGAGGAATTCTGGATTGCAGGGGCAGGAATGAATCCAAAGCACGCTGGGTGTGGCCCCAAAACAACAACAACCAAAAAAAAATTTTTTAAAGGCTAAGTTGCCTCTTCATGCCCTTCCAACACCACAAGATGCCGGAAAAGGGAGAGTAAATCGAAGACCCAACAGTGCTTATGGCGAAACCTACAGCACATGGTCCTCGGATCCCTTTGTCTCCATGGAGGAGAGAAAATGTCACTGACATGCCCCGTTTCTTCTTGCAGTTTAGATACACGTTTAATCACCAAGGTGGAGAATTTGCAGAGGTGAGAGAACTTCAAGGGTTCTATTTAATGGCTGAAACTTGGGTTTTATTTAGGGACTAGCTAGCAACCAGGATGAGAAAATGGCTTTCGTAGCACCAGGAACGCTTTCCAAACAAGAGGAAAGATCAACAGGGAGATTGCTCAGCTGTTTGCAAAGCATAAATGCCGCCTTGGGAGGAAATATTTTGTTCTTTCTTTTTTAAAAAATGTATCTGCTTTGAAGACTTTCCTGTTTTGAAATCCTATCAGTTCTAAACATCAAGATATTTCGCTCAGCTTATTTATGGAAGAAGAAGTTCCTTTATTGATATTTCTTGCACAAAAGCATTGAGATTCCTGGGATAAGGAGTTACAAGCTCGCTGCTTTGGGAAAATGCTCTGCTAGTTGCCTTTTTATTTCAAGTCCTTGAAAATGAATGCTAACACCTCCTCCTGACAGCGAGGGCACACATGTAAGCTGTCAGTGGAAATGGAAACGCTTGCTTGTGGTTTTGGAGATTCTGATTGTTTCTGTGCCTTTATTGGTTATAATTTGAGATGAAGTAGTCATTAAGTTTAGGTGATTATTATTATTATCATCATCATTATGATGATGATGATGATGATGATATCTTTTGCAGTATACACTTTCACAGCTTGCCCCACTTACATGAGCACAACGTCAGTTTGGACCATGCCCATTTCAGGTGGTCAGTGACCACATATGGCTCCCATTTACGCAGCTCTAGTCTAGAATTTTCTGCAGATTGGTGTCCCACAGTTTCCCCCACTGAAATTTATCGTCACAGCCACTGTCCTTCAGGAGTCACTCTGTCACCAGGGTTAGGGCACTTCTCCCCCATTTGTTAACAATAATTTTCTATGGACCTTCTACACTAAATGTTTTAATTAAAGCAATTTCATCGAAACCTAATTTAAAAATCACATGCTCTCACTTTACAACACGAACTGAGATCTGCAGAGATAAACAATTAGACAACAGTCATACAACTAAGAGCTGCCCAAGCCTTATGCTTATGCTTCTTCCTCTACCATAGTTAATCAAACATTTTATGAAGGGCCAGAGAGTAAATTACTCAAGCCTTTGTGGAGCCATCATCCCCATCACAACATCCCCATCACAACCCCTTAGGTCTGGAGGCTAAGGGAAAGCAGTCTCAAAGGCACGTAGACATGGGTGTGGCTCTGTTCCAATAAAGCTTTATTGACAAAAGCAGGAAGTTGGCTGGATTTTCTTTCAATAAAACTTTATTGACAAAAGCAGGAAGCTGGCTGGATTCTCCCCTGAACCATTTGCTTTCTGACCCCTGATCTGTACATTCTTACTCCATTTTCACACTAACATTTTTCAAGACACTCGAAAGGGATTCTAAATAATCTAGCATTTGTCATGTACAGAAATCCTCAGAATATGACAATGGCATTGATTTTGAGTCAGAGCAAAGAAAAAGAGAATACCTTCAAAATTTATTTCTTTTTCCAAAGAGTCTTTTCTTCACTCAGACCCAGCAGAAGGTCCTCAGACTCTCTCTCTCTGGTCTACTGGCTTGAGGCCTGCCTCCCCTCCACCAGGACACACATCCCCCACACTGAGGATTCTGCCCCTCCATCATCATGGGTGAGGTCTGTGTAATCGATACAGGAGATTCTCAGCTCAGAGAGATACTGTCTCCCCATGCAGCTGACCCCATTTCCATCACTGACCAGGGGCTAGCCTGGAAACCCAAAGTAAATAAATAAGTATGAAGGTCCCTCAAAGAATGCCAAAATGAAAAAACCAAAAAGTTCAATCTTTTTCCAAAAAGGTTCTTTTCTGGGAGTCAAACTTAGATGAACACTTATGGATTGGAGGAAAGTTCCTTAAATTCATTGTGGACACTTCTGGAACTATACCCTGGGGCCCAAAAACACACAGCGGAAACATCATCCACAATTGGATGTTCGTTGTAGCACTATTCACAATAGCCAGAATCTGGAAACAACCTGAGTTCCCGAGAACGGATGATTCGATAAAGAAACTTTGGTACATCTACACAATGGAATACTACACAACTGTTAACAAAAATGAGAAGTCATGAAATTTGCCTATAAATGGATGGACATAAAAAGTATCATGCTAAGTGAAATAAATCAGAAAGAAGACAGATAAATAATTACTGCATTCATTTGTGGAATTAAAAACTAATAATATGTGGGACCGGATGACAGCACAATGGTTAGGGCATTTGCCTTGCATGCTGCCGACCCAGATTCGATCCTCGGCATCCCATATGGTCCCCTGAGCACTGCCAGGAGTAATTCCTGAGTGTAGAGCCAGGAGTAAACCCTGAGCATCGCCGGGTGTGACCCAAAAATCAAAAACACAATTTTTTAAATAATAATAGTATGAGTCCAATATTCAAGGCCAGGGAAATCAAGGATCAGGAGGACTTGTCAGTGGTTGGAATCCACCACAAGTGTGTGGGGGGGTGGAGGACAGGTAAGATAGAGAAGGGACCGGTTTGACAATAAGTTGGAATCATTAACAGTAGACTGGAACTGAGTGTTGAAAGCAGGTAAAGGGATATACATAACCCTTCGGTGTCTGTATTGCAAACCACAATGCACAAAAAGAAGAGAGAAACAGAGAGGAGAGGGGAGGGGGGGGGGGGGGGAGTAGAGGAAGGGAGGAGAGGAGAGGAGAAGAGAGGAGAGGAGGAGGAGGGAGGGGAGTAGAGGAAGGGAGGAGAGGAGAGGAGAGGAGAAGAGAGGAGGGAGGGAGGGGGGGGAGGGGAGGGGGAGGGAGAGGGAGGAGAGGGGAGGAGGAGGAGAGGGAGAGGAGAGGAGAGGAGAGGAGAGGAGAGGAGAGGGAGAGGAGAGGAGAGAGAGAGAGGAGAGAGAGAGAGAGAGGAGAGGAGAAGCCTGGGCTAGTGGCTAAAATGGTAGTAGGCACTGAGGATTCTGAGCTGCTCATGCAAGGGAGCAGGTTTACTAGAGGATCTGGGGGGCTCCAGAGCTACATCTGGGGGCTCTGTAACACTGGGGATTGATCTGGGGCCAGTCATATGCAAGGCAAGCACTTCAACCACTCAACTATCTCCCTAGTCTCCGGCCCAAGAATTAGGGTCTTAATCTGCCAAGACCGAGGACAGGCACAGAGGGAAGGAAATTTAGCAGCATTAATTAAGGAGACGTCCTTGGTGCCCGGTTAATGTTTCCCCTGACAACATCTTTCTGGGTTTTGCACATTTTCTGTGACCAGAGCACAATTTAAGATAAAAGAAAAACAAAGCCCCAGCCTCTTTCCAAGCTATTATTTTTGTCTTCTTCATCCCTTGAAGAAACCAACAAATATATTTTTTGCCAAGGTACAAGCATTACAGCTGGCACATCCGCAGCTGGATCGATCCGGGCGGAGTTTCCACCTGCCTACAGCCCTTCATCTTTTCTTCTTTTCCCCCCCTTACATAATCATATTTCTTTTTCCAAATTAAAAAAAAAAACTTGAAAAACTGTTGTTATTATTATTACTATGGTTTAGGTAACATGTGAACAGTACTACTGATGTCTATGGTTTTGAATTGCCAGTAAGAGGAATTTCAAGCTCCCAACCTTGGTGCTGGAGCACAAGGTTTTAGCAAACAGATTTTATTGGAGGCTCTTTAGCCTTCGAAAAGAACATAGATTTTATTCAGAGGAAGGGGAAGGAGGGAGAGCAGAGAGAGAGTAATGCACTCCGGAGAGAATACGGCTCTTCCAAGGGTGGGGGAGACCCCATTCACTCACCCCAGCCTCAGGTTTGACGTGAAAGGACACAACTAACTCAAGAGGGGAGATGCGGGCGACACATGTTCTCAGGTGTCACATGTGTTCAGGCGTCACATGTGCTCGGCCACGTGGGCTCTGGCAGCACCCGCTCAGTTACTCTTGATGTGAGGCTGCAGGCCAACGCTCAGGCAGTACAACACACGCCAGCCCGGGAAGGCCCCTGAGTCCCCTGAGTCCCCCCACACCGCACGGCTGCCACTGCTCCCAAAGTGGGGCCCTTAATTAAACATTTCGGATTTTGCTTTTTTCTGGAGGGAAACGGGTGGCCACACCCCGCAGTGCTCAGGGCTTGCTCTTGGCTGTTTCAGGAATCACTCCAAGGACCATATGCAGTGCTGGAGACCAGACCCAGGTCAGCCAGGTCCAAGGCAAGTGCCTGGTCCGCTGTCCCCCCTCCCGCCCCAGTCCTCCTCTTCCGGTGTGACCACTGATTCCCTTCCTGCTAACGTCCTGACTGATGGGCCTGACTGACTGAAATCTACAGGAGAGAAAGCACAGATGAACGAAAAGCGGGAACGTGAGGGGTCACAATTATGCCAAGATTTGGAAGCCACTGAGAAGTTTCTGGAGGCCACCCCTTGGGGAGAGGGCGGGGAAGACTCAATCAGGCTGGAGCACTGTGGGCGACAACGGTTCCCCTGAGGCCTTCACATTCCTAGAGACGCCATCAAACAACCCAAGCCCCAGCCCGCTGCTCCACACCCGCCGTGTGCCCCCTGGCTTCACCCTTCTTGAGCCTTTCTCTCTGGCCTACAGAGCCTCTGCAGTGACCGCCACGGCTCCCGGCCCTGGATTCTCACTGAGAGCAGCAGAGCCTGTGGGGCTGGTCCCTGGGCTCTGTCCGCCGGTCCCTTGCACACAGCCCCCTGCTCTGCTCCTCGCCCGGGAGCACCTGGCCACGGTGCTCCCATAATCACTGCCCAGCCCTGGGGAAGTGGCCACTCCCTTGATCTTGCCTCCTGCGGACCCCTTGCCACATGGACCCCTCTGGCTAAATGGCACCCTCTGCCGTCCACCTCTAGGCTCCTATTCACAGAAGGGTCCAACTGTCACCAGCATGAGGGAAGAGTTGGGGTAGAAACAAGAGGCAGACCTCTGAGAATGCGCGCCGCGCGGCCCAGGCCAGCCCCGGTCACACCTGTCAGGAGCGAAGTCCCTACTCCCTGCCGCTGGCAGTGATTCCGCTACCTTCTTCGCTCCCTGAGCATTTTTTAACAGCTTTGTCGCAGTAATATTCACACTCCGAGCATGTCACCTATTTAAAGGGTGCCGTGCAATGGCTTGTAGTAAGTACAGGCTGATACTTTCACCACTCCGAAAAGAAACCTGCTTCCCTTGGGCTCCTTCCCTCCGTCCCCTGCTCAATGACAAAGCCAGGCACTACACCCCTTCCTAGATACGCAAACCCTCATGTCTGGCTCCTTCCACGGGCGCCCTGCTCCCGGGTTCAGCCAGGCTCTCTGGCGGTGGGTACTGGAATGCTGTCACCAGGAAAAGTAGGATGACCAGCAATGCCTTAATAAAAAGCTTTTTAAGAATTGTAGGGCCCGCACTAAGTTCAATAAGTTGCATAAGTGAAAGCAGTAACACAGATGGCCCAATTTGCATGTACAGCTCAGTAAAAAGGTCATTACTTTAGCAACACCATTCCAAGCTATACATTGCAATAAGCAATATAAAGTAGATTAATCAGTGCCTGCTAAGGGAGCAGGCTTGTGGGTGGGAGGGAAATGAGGGTCTTTGGTGGTGGTAAGGGCACATTGGTGGTGGGACTGGGATATTGGAATATTGACTGTTGAAGAAAATATGTGAATAACTTTGTAAATTATTAAAGTTAAAGTTTTCACTGTATCACTGTCTTCCCGTTCATCTTCGATTTGCTCGAGCGGGCACCAGTAACATCTCCATATGACCTGTCTCATGCAAGTAGAGCTCAAGGGAACCTGCTTGCTCCAGGAACATAAAGAGCCTCAAACCATTGCATCAGGTCATGGGAAGGAGGTCTATAATTGTTACTGGTATCTGGCATATCAAATACGACACAGGTAGCTTGCCAGGCTCTGCCGCACGGGTAGCATACTCTTGTAGTCATCTCAAAATCCAGCATTTATTGATGAACCAGCGTGGCCGCAAGCAGCCGTGCGAGCCAGGCTGTGATAAGCTGGTCTGCTGGGTGGAGTTCTGACGAGGAGGAAGTCCATATTATCTTAGGAAGACTGGCAACAGCAGGGACTCAGCATTCCTCAGCACTGACTTAGAAGCAGCAGCGGCCATTTCAGCAATCCTGGGTAGGCTGTCCAGTCACTGCCATCAAGTGTAGCTTCGTGTCCAACACTTCAGGCCTTCAGGTCACAGAGAGCAGCAAGTTTCTGGGGAACCCTCAGAAGCAAACCAAGGATGCTCAGCAATGAGGAGGTGAGGTGGAATTCAGTCTGCAGCTAGACCCAGCGTTCAGGAAGTTCGAGGAACACATCTTGCACAGAAAAAGACTGTGAAGATGGAGATTTTCCTGCTTCTGGAGAGCCTGTGTCAGGTGATAACATTACAGAGCAACTGAGCAACGTGTTCAGGGTCGGCCTGTAAGTTCCACCCTGAGCGGTGCCCCAACTCCTTTCTTATACTTGTTTCTCCCAGCAATCTACGCACATAGATATGAACAGCTCAAGAACAAGATGACTAGAGAGTATGTCATGCAAAGACATTTCCCAGAAAGGGAAAATTAAAAAAAAACTTTAAAACTTTAACAACAACACTCTCTCTCACTGTTAAAGTTTTAAAGTTTTTTTTTAATTTAGAAGCCAGAGCAGAAGTACAGTGGGCAGGTACTTGCCTGACATGCAGCTGACCCAGGTTCAATCCCTGGCACCCCCAGAACTGATCCCTGCGTGCAGAGCCAACCGTATCTTTGTGCTTACGACTCTGCGGGCACAAACCCAACTAAACCACTGCTAGGTGTGACCCCCGATTTTTTCATTTTAATTCATGTGAATTAGGGAGCGGGGGAGGGCGCCAAGCCTGTTGTTTCGAGGGCACCTTGCTACGGGGATTCTTTCCCTGCCCACGTAATTTCTGCCCTACGGCTTTGCAGTTGGTGGACGCTGGCTGCCTCCACTTTGGGGTTTGTGTGAACCTTCATCTATCCCAGACCATCTCGTGGCCCCTCCAGATGCGTGCCACGCAGCCTCGCCCCTAAGGGAGCACCGTTTCCACACTATCCTGGCACCCTGTGGCATGTCCGCCCATTCCTCATTCCCTCAGACCTTCCTGCCAGCCAGAGCCCTCCCTAGATTCCCACATACAAGATCTTCAGGTATAGCTGAATCCCGCCAGCACGCCGTCTTGGACAACAGCGAAAATGACGGGCTACCCCTACATTTGGCAGTGCAAGGGTGGAAAATTCTCTTGCCTGACCCTCACCCCACCCCATGTCCCAGACAGGATCTCATGACCAGCGTTTAAAATGCCGCTGCCTCACAGCTCATTTCCTAAAACATACTCCACTTTCATCTTGCCCAGACTGTTTGGATACTTAGAGTAGATTAAACATTCCCCATGCACCAGGAAGAGCCCACGCTTCTGCACATGAAGTTACTATAAATTGGGCCAGGTCAATCGAGCAGTGTGTAGTGTCCCTGCCCTACATGCAGCCAATCTAGGTTGGACCCCCAGTGCCGCATAGAGCCCCCGAAGCTCCTACCAGGAAAGATCCCTGAGCCCAGAGCCAAGAGGAAACCTTTGAGCACCACTGGGTGTGACCCCCCAAAAAAATATACTACCAACATCAGTTGTGGAGCTCATACATGCTCTTAGATAAGATAGAGAAATTCACTTATCACTGTCCAACACCAGGTCCCAAGTGAATATTCAATGACGAGCACGTTTCAACTCAAAGTCCATGAGAAGACAGGAAGAGGGTGTACTACACAGGAAGTCATTCCTGTCTGCTTAAATACCAGACGATGGGAAGTGGACTTTGTGGAGGTTCTGTATTTGGTGATGAATGTACAGGATTACTTAGGATGGAGTATTGCAGAATCAGAAAGAGAATTCCTTGCCTGCTGGTACAGCCTTTCTGGAAAACAATATGGACATTCCTCCAAAGACTAGAAATTGAACTTCCATTTGACCCAGCCATACCACTCCTGGGAATCTACTCTGGGAAGCCAAAAAATACGCAGCGGAAACACCATCCCTACTTTTATGTTCATAGCAGCATTATTCACAATAGCCAGAATCTGGAAGCAACCAGAGTGCCCGAGAATCGATGACTGGATAAAGAAGCCTTAGTACATCTACACAATGGAATACTATGCAGCTGTTAGGAAAAATAAAGTTATGAAATTTGCCTATAAATGGATGGACATGGAGAAGATCATGTTGAGTGAAATTAGCCAGAAGGAGAGAGACAGATATAGAATGACTGCATTTATTTGCATGACATAAATATATATGTATATATTATGATACCAATATCCAAGGTCAAGTGAAGCATGTATCAGGAGGTTTTGTCAAAGGTGAAGATTATCACAAACATGTGGGAGTCAGAGGCTAGGTAAGACAGAAAATTGAACAGTGTGCTAACAATTGTCGAGGGTACTAATACCAACCTAGAACTGAGCATTAAATACAGGCAAAAAGATATACATGACAACCCTTTAATGTGTGTTCTGTAATCCGCCATCTGGAAGGGAAGGAAAAGAGAAAGAGATAGAGAGAAAGGGAAAGAAATAAAGAACCTGCCCTGGAGGCGGGCTGGGGAGGGGGAGGGATCACTTGATCACTTGATCACTTGAATCCCATTATTCATCGATTTGCTCGAGTGGGCGCCAGTAACAAGATACTGGGGAGGGATACAGGGGGAGGGAACTGGGGACATTGGTGGTGGGAAATGGGCACTGATGGAGGGATGGATGCTGGAACACTGTATGACCAAAACCCAAATATGAACATCTTTGTAACTGTTTATCTCACGGTGGTATAATTAAATACTTATTTAAAAAAAAGAGAGAAAGAGAATTCCTGGATCCAAAGAAAACAAGCACTATAGTTTTTAAAATAAAAATAGTAAAATGGGTAGAAAAACACTGGAGCCAGCGGACCCATAATGAATGAGGTGGGGGAAAATAAGTGGCATTTATAGTGTCACTTGTTTCTGCAGATAATAAACTTTCTGGACGGGTAAAGGAAATAGCATTGGTGCCAATATGCCTGAGTGCCTATTAGATCATACTTTCATCTTTGCCCATTTTTGTGCTTTACTTTGTGGGCACAAACCCAACTAAAGGGAACCTCTAATGCTCAGCTTATAATTTTTCTATGGTATGAAAAATGCTGGTAATCAGCTGATGGAATTCCTTGCCCGGCAATTTCTGAATGTTGACTGGTTCAGTAGCTAGCAAGCACCGGTCCTGTCCTTACCACAGCAAACGTGGCGGAACCCATCTAGAGAGTCCACAGCCAAAAATCAAGAGAAATTTTACAATGTTCTTAAGTTCAAAAACAAAGCAGCAAAG
>JAJIBD010032361.1:0-16039 GCA_021461705.1 Cryptotis parvus
GATGGTGTGTGTCTGTGGTGGCCTGGAGAAGAGAACCCGCACCACTTGTTGACGGGTGTGTGTCTCTCGCGTGGTGGCTGGAGAGGAACGCGCCATGGCGGCGTGTCTCTGCGTGTGGTGACTGGAGAGAGAGCACTTCCCGGGCCATGGCGGCTGTGTCTCCATAATGTGGTAGCTGGAGAGAGAGGCTTCGAGGCCATGGCGGCATGTGTCTCTATATGTGTGTAAGTGACTGGAGAGAGAACCGAGACCATGGCATGTGTGTCTCTACCGCGGCGTGGTAAGTGGACAGAGAACCAGCGCCATGGCTGGCATGTGTCTCTACACACATGGTGACTGGACAGTGAACTTTGCGCCGATGGCGTTATGTCGGCAATCTTACGCGGGAACCGGGTCATTCAGCAGCTTCACTAGGGGTAGTCATTTCCTCAGGCAGCTACAAGGCGGCTGCTAAAACCCTGGAAGCATTTACGACCACAGAAGTTTATACACTCTCAGTGCTGCCACAGCCCAGGAGGCTCCCCACTGGCTGCTCCTTGGACCACATTCTCTGCAGAGACTCAAGAAGATCTTCCCAGCTTCTCTGGGCTACTGACATTCACTTGGCTGCTGATACGTCCTAGTCAGTCACTGCCTTAGCTGCCCATGGCCTGCTTATGTGTCCTTTCCTGGTCTTAGAAAAGATACTTTTCTCTCATTTTCTTTTTATTTAAAATAAAAATTTTGGCTACTAGAGGCAGCTACAGAAGGACAGTGGAGGGAGTGTGTGTGTGTGTATGTGTGTATGTGTATGTATTTATATACTGTGAGAGTAACTGTGAAGTGTGAGTGTGTGTTACTGGGAGCTCAAATCTTCTCCCACATGCAATATTCACTCAATCATTGAAACAGCTAACTGGACCAGGCTCAGGTAGGACAATAAGGGACCGTTGACAAATAACGGTTGGGATGATAGCTGGACCCAGGAACTGAATGGTAGAAGAAAGGAAGTAAGTCAAGGAATATACATGATAACTTTCAGTATCTGCATTGCAAGCCGTCACTTGCAAAGGAAAGCAAGAAAGGAGAGAGAGAGAGAGAGAGAGAGAGAGATCAGCCATTAGAAACAGGCGGGTGTGAGGAGGGCAAAATAGGGGACATGGTGATGGTAAATGTGCCTAGTGAAGGGACAGATACTGGAATATTGAATAACTGAAACCCAACCGTGAACAACTTTGTAACTGTGTATCTCACAGTGATTCAATTAAAAAATTAATTAATTTAAAAGAAAAAGAGGGACAAGGTCTTTACACCCTAGGGGCCTGTTCCTACAGATTGAAGGAAGCGAGCATGGCGGCCTCACCCAACATGGCTCACATGGCCAGAACTTCAGCTTCCTCCCTACCATCCTGGCTGGCCTAGCACGCTCCGTCCTCCCCTCCCTGGATGCTTCTCACAGGCTTCTGCATCTCATTCTGTGACCCACGCCTCATGGGCTCCACACTTAACCTGCGGGAATGAGCCTCACCACGGCTGAGTGTCACTCAAACCCAAGAGACCAGTGAGCTAAAACAGAGTAGCGGTGTGCTCCTGCCACTTCCTCTGCGGCTCTGAGCATACATGACACCCCTGTGGAATCAGGTGCCACCACCAAACTTGTATTGTCCAAGAAGCACAAATGACAACTGAGCCGGGGAAGAATTTGGCACAGAGAGCCTGGGAAGCCAGAACAGAGAGCAGCGTACTCACTTAGAGGTCAGCTCCACCGATGGTTCTATTTCTCATTGCTCAGGAGTATTTGCAGGAGCCTGGCAGAGAACAAGTACAATAGAGGGAGTACCAGAGGGATTGATCGGCAGTTAGCCCTAGGAAGCCAAAAGTGTTGAAACAAATAAAGAAGCCATGCAGGAATAAGTCTTATTTTCCAAAGCAGTACTTGAAGGCGGCATGTGGGACTCAATCCTCTAGCCCACTTGAGTAGTGATCGCTCTCCCAGGAGGTGACAGTGGGGCTAAGAGTGAACAACGAAGGAAGCTGCCAGAGAGAGGCCTGGGGACCTGCGGTGGCAGAGTCAAGACAGGAGGGACAAGAACAATAGTACAGTGGGTATTGCGGCTGTCTTTACTGCGACTGACCCAGGTTCTATCTAAAGCACCATGAGTCCCCAAGCACTGTAGGGAGTGATTCCTGAGTACAGAGCCAGGAGGTAAGCCCTGAGCACAAAGTGTGACTTAAAAAACAAACAAAGACGAGAGGGGACAGGAAAAAGGAAAGTGCTGGGTGGAATGGTGAGCAAGTATCCCAGGCAGATCCACTTGGGATGGAGAACCTTTACTGCACTCACCTCTCTAGGTGGTGCTAGGTGGGGAAGGTGGGGTACTGTCATGAGACTGTGATTCCTGGAAGAAGAGCGGAGGTTGGGCAAGAAAAATATTTGCAGCAAGATGCTGGGGCATCTCCAGAGCTGCCCGCCTTTGGCGGGAAGCCTCTCTCAGCAGTGCTGGCTGGCTGCGGGTGCTCCAGAGGCAGCAGGGAACCCAGCAGGGTGCTGGAGCCTGAGAGAAGAGCAAAAGAGCGAGAAGCTTCCGAGACAGGAGATTCGAAGTGCTGGAAAGACCAGCACTGGCAGCGCCTCGCTCTCATTGACTCTGCAATGAAGCTTATGGCCAACCTTGTAACCTATCCCAAGTCCTTCTACAGCCCTGGCTCCTCCTGTTGGGCAGCTGACCGGGAGAAAAGTAGACTCCAGCGTGTGGATGTGTCTAAGGAGTGTAGGGCGTTTTCCCACAAGACCTACGAGCCTGGGTAGGGCAGAGACAGGACAGTCCACCCGAACACACGAGGCCTATGCAGGGCAGGCCGGGATGAGTCTTAATACACAAGGCCTGGGCAGGGGGCAGGTGGACGGGCCCCTGCATAACCAGTCTTCTCTGAGACCAGCGGCTCACTGGCATTCTGAGGATTGTTCCCCATTTGTTCTCAGCACAGTATTGAAGGAGACCAGGATCTTTCTACAAGACCCAGGAGAGCACACAGCTCTGCTGACCCCTCCTCCCTCCCAGGCCCGCAGACCACTGACGGGGTCCGCACTCTCACGGAGACTTTTTAGAGCAGCAGGAACAGTTTCTTACACACCATCGCCCACCGGAACAGAAACCGACTACATGACTGGGAAAAGGAACCATGCATTTCTTTTACTCTCTCCTCCCGCAAGTCTCACTGGCCACTAGCCCTCAGGTGACCCACGACTCCCCTGGGACCCTCACCCCAGGCAGGGTCCACACACCCCTCCCATGATTACCACCACCCAGCAAGTCCCTTCCTTCTCTCCCACAAGGGCTTGGCCTTTCGCTCTGCCCCCAACCTCAACAATTTAGGTTTCTGTCTGGAAGCTCAATAAAAAGCAAATGCAGCCCCCTTTGGCCCCCAATTCCTTGTCTTTACGGCCAATCGCCACCTGAGGCCGCGGTGGCACCCCCTAAAGGCAGGAGCTCAACGACGCTTTGTAACTGGAATATATGGCTCGCCCTGCCTCCCACCGCCTCATAATTCTATCTAGATCTAGCGAGACAGACAGCAGCTCGTCCCTCCACGCGCGCTGTCCTGATGCTTTACAGGGGAGGGGAGGGGAAATAATGATAAGAGCACCCGGAGAGTTAAATGCATTCGATGGCGACGGCGACACTGTGGCGTTCACACAGCGCCTTGAGCCTCAAGCCCACCTGGACAGGTCTACAAGGCCAGGGGAAGGGGCCTGCTAGCCCCCCAGTGGACAGCAGCATAGGGAACACGGCTTATCTGCCACCTTATCTGCGTATGCTGGACGCCCCTGCCCAGGCAAGCCCTCGCAAGGGCCTACACGGCCAGGCGCCTTCCTCGCTCTACCAGTGACATCTGGAGCCAGGCGCCTTACTCGCTCTACCTAGTGACATCTGCCTCTGAACGCTTCTGATTCTCCAGAATCTACCTGGCTACTGGCTTGACAACTTTACTTTTTTGGGGTATGGCGGGCCCAAGAGGGGAAGAGGTCTCCACCCAGAATCCCCAAGCAGAGCTAGAGCCTGAGAGGCCATGCCATGAAAACCCAGAGTTTGCTAGGGGGTAAATCTAAAGAAGCAACACTAAATCTAGTGTCAGGGTCAACCGGACGCCCGGACGGTGCTCAGGAGCCCAGGGCCATGCCAGTGATGCTCGGAGGCCCAGGCGCCAGGGGGCTGAACCTGGGCGAGGAGCACCAAGGTACGCCCACAACCCTCTGTGCCCCCCCCCCTGGCTTTCCTCTACCTCTAAGCTCCATGCATGCTCAGCCCCTCTCACCCTGGGCGGATTTCACTGCCTGCCACGGCTCTGCGGGACTTCTCAGCCTCTGCTCCTAGGCACTGTTGCCCGAGGACAGCTCCTCCAATCGCCACCCACCTTCATGGCTAATCATCATCCCCCAACATTGCCAAGCGGCTCTCCGTTAACAACTCCAGGTCTACCAAGCATGCTTTGCGTTTTGTCTAATTTTCCTGATTCCTGAGTGCACTGAGAAACCGCCCTGTGCGATTTTCTCCTCTACTCAAAGAAACAGAAGCTGGTAGAGCCCCCAACCTAGGGGGCCTGTAATGGACCTGCACATCTGAGCCTGCCCACTCTACTGAAATTCCTATGCAGTTCTACTCCAGAAGGTGGCTTCCTCGGGCTGGTCAAAGCCAAATATCTGGCTGAACACTAATTACATCATCTGCACACTCATCAGTCTCAATCTTGGAACCAATGTTTCCATCATTCATCCCTAACACTCATTCCAGGTTGACCTGGTCCCATCAGAGAGGAAGCAGTAGTAAGAGAAACACGACAAGAAGAAACCAGTGCGTCCACCCCCTGCGGATGGAGGTAGTTGCTGGTCGGGAAAGCCCAGGAGGCACCACTCACGCTACCAGCTGTCGAACTGTTTTCTTAGGTGGGGCAGGGAAGCAGGGAACAGCCTCAGGTGCTGGCGTCCTTTACAGTGCTACTGTTCCTGTATCTTCACAATAAACTGAGACCAATCGCTGATTTAAGAAATAAATAAGCCTGGCTCTAGAAGAAAAATGGGGAAGACTGAAAGCGAGTCCAGCGAAATATTAGGAGAGGTGCTCTTGGGGGTGGGGAAAGGAAACACTGCTCTCTCTTTCACGACGGGGCCAAGAGCAGCCCTACTTCTGTTTATTCAGTTATCCAAAGGAGCCTTCCTTTCTTCCACCTCAGTCTTCCACTCATTAATTGTGGGCCAAGAACTGCTCTGGGCTCATATCAGTGACCAGTGATCCAAGAGCTATACGTCTTGAAGAAACAGAACATCTCAGCGAAGAACTCAGTTCCCAGGACAGAGATGGTGGCGCCTTATTTTCAAAGAGCTTCAAATCCAGTGTGTGTGTAGGGGTAGGGGTGATCAGGTAGCACACTAGCCCGGGGTGCTCAGTGCAGGACAGACATCTCAAGTACAGAGATGGCATGGAAAGGAGGATGGGATGGGACTAGTGGGGTCTGCACATGGCGTCTTACAGCTAGTCCCATGTAAGGGTGACCTACAATTGCCCCTTCCCTCCACTCTGTTGAACATTGAATTCTCAAAGAAAAAAAATTTTTTTGCTTTTGGAGTCACACCAGCGGCGCTCAGGGTTATTCCTGGCTCTACACTCAGGAATCACTCCTGGCGGTGCTCAGGGACCATATGGGACGTCGAGGATTGAGCCGGGCGGCACTGACCGGCGAGCAGTGCAAGGCACGCGCCCACCGCTGGACTATCGCTCCGGTCCCCCAAAGAAATTTTTAAGACCCAAAAAGAGGCCACTGACAGAGGCCCCAATGTGCCTACTCCGTCTCAGAAGAGGCTGTGGTCTAGGAAGCGGAGAGGGAAGTCCCACATCTGCTGAGAAAGTAAGTGCAGAAGACAGGAAGGCCGAGGGAAAGCCACAATAGAAGATCTGGGAGCTCCAACAGCCAGAGGCTCAACTGGAGTAGAGGTTTGGGGCCGCAGCAGCGTAGGTCAGGATGCTGGTGCTTTTGTTCCCATCAAGATTAGGTTGCTTGGAGCTGGGAATGATAGTCCTGTAGGTAAGGTGCTTGCTTTGCAGGTAGCCAACAAGGGTTCGAGCCCCAGCATCCCATATGGTTCCTTGAGCACCACCAAGAGGAATTCTAGTTGCAGGGGCAGGAATGAATCAAAGCACGCTAGGTGTGGCCCCAAAACAACAACACCCCAAAAAAAAATTTTTAAAGGCTAAGTTGCCTCTTCATGCCCTTCCAACACCACAAGATGCCGGAAAAGGAGAGTCAATGAAGACCCAACAGTGCTTATGGCGAAACCAACAGCCTTGGTCCTCAGATCCCTTGTCTCCATGGAGGAGAAAATGTCACTGACTTGCCCGTTTCTTCTCGCAGTTTAGATACATGTTTAATCACCAAGGTGGAGAAATTGCAGAGGGTGAGGGAACTTCAAGGGTTCTATTTAGTGGCTGAAACTTGCCGGTTTTTATTTAGGGACTAGCTAGCAACCAGGATGAGAAAATGGCTTCAGTAGCACCAGGAGCGCTTTTTTCAAACAAGAGGAAAGATCAACAGGGAGATTGCTCAGCTGTTTGCAAAGCATAAATGCCTTGGGAGGAAATATTTAGTTCTTTCTTTTTTAAAAATGTATCTGCTTTGAAGACTTTCCTGTTTTGAAATCCTATCAGTTCTAAACATCAAGATATTTGCTCAGCTTATTTATGGAAGAAGAAGTTCCGCTATTGATATTTCTTGCACAAAAGCATTGAGATTCCTGGGATAAGGAGTTACAAGCTCGCTGCTTTAGGAAAATGCTCTGCTAGTTGCCTTTTTATTTCAAGTCCTTGAAAATGAATGCTAACACCTCCTCCTGACAGCGAGGGCACACATGTAAGCTGTCAGTGGAAATGAAAGCGCTGCTTGTGGTTTTGGAGATTCTGATTGTTTCTGTGCCTTTTTGGTTTATAATTTGAGATGGAGTAGTCAGCAAGTTTAGGTGATTATTCTTATTATCATCATCATTATGATGATGATGATGATGATGATATCTTTTGCAGTATACACTTTCACAGCTTGCCCCACTTACATGAGCACAATCAGTTTGGACCATGCCCATTTCAGGTGGTCAGTGACCACATATGGCTCCCATTTACGCAGCTCTAGTCTAGAATTTTCTGCAGATTGGTGTCCCACAGTTTCCCCACTGAAATTTATCGTCACAGCCACTGTCCTTCAGAGTCACTCTATCTCTAGGGTTAGGGCACTTCTCCCCATTTGTTAACAATAATTTTCTATGGACCTTCTACACTAAATGTTTTAGTTAAAGCAATTTCTATGAAACCTAATTTAAAAATCACCCGCTCTCACTTTACAACACGAACTGAGATCTGCAGAGATAAACAATTAGACAACAGTCATACCTTAAGAGCTACCCAAGCCTTATGCTTATGCCTCTCCCTCACCATAGTTAATCAAACATTTTATGAAGGGCCAGAGAGTAAATTACTCAAACCTTTGTGGAGCCATCATCCCCATCACAACATCCCCATCAGCCCCTTAGGTCTGGAGGCTAAGGAGAAAGCAGTCTCAAGGCATGTAGGCATGGGTGTGGCTCTGTTCCAATAAAAGCTTTGTTGACAAAAGCTAGGAAGTTGGCTGGATTTTCTACCAGTAAAACTTTATTGACAAAAACAGGAAGCTAGCTACATTCTCCCTGAACCATTTGCTTTCTGACCCTGGTCTGTACATTTCTTACTCCATTTTCACACTAACATTTTCAAGACACTTCGAAAGGGATTCTAAATAATCTAGCATTTGTCATTTACTGCAATCCTCAGAATATGAGCAATGGCATTGATTTTGAGTCAGAGCAAAGAAAAAGAGAATACCTTCAAAATTTATTTCTTTTCCCCAAGAGTCTTTTTCTTCACTCCAGACCCAGCAGAAGGTCCTCAGACTCTCTCTCTCTGGTCCACTGGCTTAAGGGCCTGCCTCCCCTCCACCAGGACACACATCCCCACACTGAGGATTCTGCCCCTCCATCATCATGGGTGAGGTCTGTGTAATCGATACAGGAGATTCTCAGCTCAGAGAGATACTGTCTCCCTTGCAGCTGACCCCATTTCCATCACTGCCAGGGCTAGCCTAGAAGCCCAAAGTAAATCAATAAGTATGAGGTCCCTCAAAGAATGCCAAAATGAAAAAACCAAAAAAGTTCAATCTTTTCCAAAGGTTCTTTTCTCAGAGTCAAACTTAGATGACACTCATGGATTGGAGGAAAGTTCCTTAAATTCATTGTGGACACTTCTGGAACTATACCCTGGGGCCCAAAACACACAGCGGAAACATCATCCACAATTGGATGTTCGTTGTAGCACTATTCTAATAGCCAGAATCTGGAAACAACCTGAGTTCCGAGCGGATGATTCGATAAAGAAACTTTGGTACATCTACACAATGGAATACTACACAACTGTTAACAAAAATGAGAAGTCGTGAAATTTGCCTATAAATGGATGGACATAAAAAGTATCATGCTAAGTGAAATAAATCAGAAAGAAGACAGATAAATAATTACTGCATTCATTTGTGGAATTAAAAACTAATAATATGTGGGACCCGGATGACAGCACAATGGTTAGGGCATTTGCCTTGCATGCTGCCGACCCAGATTCGATCCTCGGCCTCCCATATGGTCCCCTAAGCACTGCCAGGAGTAATTCCTGAGTGTAGAGCCAGGAGTAAACCCTGAGCATCGCGGGTGTGACCCAAAAATCAAAAACACAATTTTTTAAATAATAATAGTATGAGTCCAATATTCAAGGCCAGGAAATCAAGGATCAGGAGGACTTGTCTACAGTGGTTGGAATCCACCACAAGTGTGTGGGGGTGGAGGACAGGTAAGATAGAGAAGGGACCGGTTTGACAATAAGTTGGAATCGTTAACAGTAGACTGGAACCTTGAGTGTTAGAAAGCTTAGGTAAAGGGATATACATAACCCTTGGTTGTCTGTATTGCAAGCCACAATGCACAAAGAAGAGAGAAACAGAGAGGAGAGGGGGAGGGGGGGAGGGAGGGGAGTAGAGGAAGGGAGAGAGAGGAGAGGAGAGAGAGGAGGAGAGGGGAGGGAGGGGAGTAGAGGAAGGGAGGAAGAGGAGAGGAGGGAGAGAGAGAGAGGAGGGAGGGAGGGAGGGAGGGGAGGGAGGAGAGGGGAGGAGGGAGGAGAGGAGAGGGAGGAGAGAGGGAGGAGAGAGAGGAGAGGAGAGAGGAGAGGAGAGGAGAGGAGAGGAGAGGAGAGGAGAGGAGAGAGGAGAGGAGAGAGGAGAGGAGAGAAGCCTGGGCTAGTGGCTAAATGGTAGTAGGCACTGAGGATTCTGAGCTGCTCATGCAAGGGAGCAGGTTTACTAGAGGATCTGGGGGCTCCAGAGCTTATCTGGGGGCTCTGTAACACTGGGGATTGATCTGGGGCCAGTCATATGCAAGGCAAGCACTTCAACCACTCAGCTATCTCCCTAGTCTCCGGCCCAAGAATTAGGGTCTTAATCTGCCAAGACCGAGGACAGGCACAGAGGAAAGGAGGTCTAGCAGCATTAGTTAGAGGAGCGTCCTTGGTGCCGGTTAATGTTTCCCTGACAACATCTTTCTGGGTTTTACACATTTTCTGTGACCAGAGCACAATTTAAGATAAAAAAAAACAAAGCCCCAGCCTCTTTCCAAGCTATTATTTTTGTCTTCTTCATCCCTTGAAGAAACCAACAAATATATTTTTGCCAAGGTACAAGCATTACAGCTGGCACATCCGCGGCTGGATCGATCCGAGGCGGAGTTTCCACCTACCTACAGCCCTTCATCTTTTCTTCTTTTCCCCCTTACATAATCATATTTCTTTTCCAAATTAAAAAAAAACCCGAAAAACTGTTGTTATTATTATTACTATGGTTTAGGTAACATGTGAACAGTACTACTGATGTCTATGGTTTTGGATTGCCAGTAAGGAGGAATTTCAAGCTCCCAACCTTGGTGCTGGAGCACAAGGTTTTAACAAACAGATTTTATTGGAGGCTCTTTAGCCTCGAAAGAACATAGATTTTGTTCAGAGGAAGGGGAAGGAGGGAGAGCAGAGAGAGAGTAATGCACTCCGGAGGGAATACGGCTCTTCCAAGGGTGGGGGAGACCCCATTCACTCACCCAGCCTCAGGTTTGGCGTGAAGGGACACAACTAACTCAAGAGGGGAGATGCGGGCGACACATGTTCTCAGGTGTCCACATGTGTTCAGGCGTCACATGTGCACGGCCCACGTGGGCTCTGGCAGCACCAGCTCAGTTACTCTTGATGTGAGGGCTACAAGCCAACGCTCAGGCAGTACAACACACGCCAGCCGGGAAGGCCCCTAAGTCCCCCTGAGTCCCCCACACGCATCGGCTGCCACTGCTCCCAAAGTGGGGCCCTTAATTAAACATTTGATTTGCTTTTTCTGGAGGAAGCGGGTGGCCACACCCGCGGTGCTCAGGGCTTGCTCTTGGCTGTTTCAGGAATCACTCCAAGGACCATATGCAGTGCTGGAGACCAGACCCAGGTCAGCCAGGTCAAGGCAAAGTGCCTAGTCCGCTGTCCCCCTCCGCCCCAGTCCTCCTCTTCCGGTGTGACCACTGATTCCCTTCCTGCTAACGTCCTGACTGATGGGCCTGACCGACTGAAATCTACAGGAGAGAAAGCACAGATGAGCGAAGCGGGAGCGTGAGGGGTCACAGTGCGGCCAAGATTTGGAAGCCACTGAGAAGTTTCTGGAGGCCACCCCTTAGGGAGAGGCGGGGGGAGACTCAATCAGGCTGGAGCACTGTGGGCGACAACGGTTCCCTGAGGCCTTCCACATTCCTAGAGACGCCATCAAACAACCCAAGCCCCAGCCCGCTGCTCCACACCCGCCGTGTGCCCCTGGCTTCACCCCTTGGAGCCTTACTCTGGCCTACAGAGCCTCTGCAGTGACCGCCACGGCTCCCGGCCCTGGATTCTCACTGAGAGCAGCAGAGCCTGTGGGGCTGGTCCCTGGAGCTCTGTCCGGCGGTCCCTTGCACACAGCCCCCTGCTCTGCTCCTCGTCGGAGCACCTGGCCACGTGCTCCCCATAATCACTGCCCAGCCCTGGGAAGTGGCCTCTCCCTTGATCTTGCCTCCCCCTGCGGACCCCTTGCCACATGGACCCCTCTGGCTAAATGGCACCCTCTGCCATCCACCTCTAGGCTCCTATTCACAGAAGGGTCCAACTGTCACCAGCATGAGGGAAGAGTTGGGGTAGAAACAAGAGGCAGACCTCTGAGAATGCGACGCCTCAGCCCAGGCCAGCCCAGGTCACACCTGTCAGGAGGCGAGGTCCCTACTCCCTGCCGCTGGCAGTGATTCCGCTACCTGCTCGCTCCTGAGCATTTTTAACAGCTTTGTCGCAGTAATATTCACACTCCGAGCATGTCACCTATTTAAAGGGTGCCGTGCAATAGCTTATAGTAAGTACAGGCTGATACTTTCACCACTCCGAAAGAAACCTGCTTCCCTTGGGCTCCTTCCCTCCGTCCCTGCTCAATGACAAAGCCAGGCACTACACCCCTTCCTAGATACGCAAACCCTCATGTCTGGCTCCTTCCACTGGGCGCCCTGCTCCCAGGTTCAGCCAGGCTCTCTGGCGGTGGGTACTGGAATGCTGTCACCAGGAAAAGTAGGATGACCAGCAATGCCTTAATAAAAAGCTTTTTAAGAATTGTAGGGCCCCCTCTAAGTTCAATAAGTTGCATAAGTGAAAGCAGTAACACAGATGGCCCAATTTGCATGTACAGCTCAGTAAAAGGTCATTACTTTAGCAACACCATTCCAAGCTATACATTGCAATAAGCAATATAAAGTAGATTAATCAGTGCCTGCTAAGGGAGCAGGCTTGTGGAGTGGGAGGAAATGAGGGTCTTTGGTGGTGGTAGGGCACATTGGTGGTGGGACTAGGATATTGGAATATTGACTGTTGAAGAAAATATGTGAATAACTTTGTAAATTATTAAAGTTAAAGTTTTCACTGTATCACTGTCTTCCCGTTCATCTTCGATTTGCTCGAGCGGGCACCAGTAACATCTCCATATGACCTGTCTCATGCAAGTAGAGCTCAAGGGAACCTGCTTGCTCCAGGAACATAAAGAGCCTCAAACCATTGCATCAGGTCATGGGAAGGAGGTCTATAATTGTTACTGGTATCCAGCATATCAAATACGACACAGGTAGCTTGCCAGGCTCTGCCGTCACGGGTAGCATACTCTTGTAGTCATCTCAAAATCCAGCATTTATTGATGAACCGGCGTGGCCGCAAGCGGCCGTCGCGAGCCAGGCTGTGATAAGCTGGTCTGCTGGGTGGAGTTCTGGCGAGGAGGGAAGTCCATATTATCTTAGGAAGACTGGCAGCAGCAGGGACTCAGCATTCCTCAGCACTGACTTAGAAGCAGCTAGCGGCCATTTCAGCAATCCTGGGTAGGCTGTCCAGTCACTGCCATCAAGTGTAGCTTCGTGTCCAACACTTCAGGCCTCCAGGTCACAGAGAGCAGCAAGTTTCTGGGGAACCCTCAGGAAGCAAACCAAGGATGCTCAGCAATGAGGAGGTGAGGTGGAATTCAGTCTGCAGCTAGACCCAGCGTTCAGGAAGTTCGAGGGAACACATCTTGCACAGAAAAGACTGTGAAGATGGAGATTTTTTACTGCTTCTGGAGAGCCTGTGTCAGGTGATAACATTACAGAGCAGCTGAGCAACGTGTTCAGGGTCGACCCTGTAAGTTCCACCCTGAGCGGTGCCCCAACTCCTTTCTTATACTTGTTTCTCCCAGCAATCACGCACATAGATATGAACAGCTCAAGAACAAGATGACTAGAGAGTATGTCATGCAAAGACATTTCCCAGAAGGAAAATTAAAAAAAAAACTTTAAAACTTTAACAACAACACTCTCTCTCATATTAAAGTTTTAAAGTTGTTTTTAATTTAAACCAGAGCAGAAGTACGGTGGGCAGGTACTTGCCTGACATGCAGCTGACCCAGGTTCAATCCCTGGCACCCCAGAACTGATCCCTGCGTGCAGAGCCAACCGTATCTTTGTGCTTACGACTCTGCGGGCACAAGCCCAACTAAACCACTGCTAGGTGTGATCCGATTTTTCATTTTAATTCATGTGAATTAGGGAGGCGGGGAGGCGCAAACCTGTTGTTTCGAGGGCACCTTGCTTACCGGGGATTCTTTCCTGCCCACGTAATTTCTGCCCCTACGGCTTTGCAGTTGGTGGGCGCTGGCTGCCTCCACTTTGGGGTTTGTGTCAGACCTCCATCTATCCCAGACCATCTCGTGGCCCCTCCAGATGCGTGCCACGCAGCCTACCCCTAAGGGAGCACCGTTTCCACACTATCCCTGGCACCCTGTGGCATGTCCGCCCATTCCTCATTCCCTCAGACCTTCCTGCCAGCCAGAGCCCTCCCTGGATTCCCACATACAAGATCTTCAGGTATAGCTGAATCCCGTCCAACACGCCGTCTTGGACAACAGCGAAAATGCGGGCTACCCCTACATTTGGCAGTGCAAGGGTGGAAAATTCTCTTGCCTGACCCTCACCCCCCCCCCCATGTCCCAGACAGGATCTCATGACCAGCGTTTAAAATGCCGCTGCCTCACAGCTCATTTCCTAAAACATACTCCACTTTCATCTTGCCCAGACTGTTTGGATACTTAGAGTAGATTAAACATTCCCCATGCACCAGGAAGAGCCCACTTCTGCACATGAAGTTACTCTAAATTGGGCCAGGTCAATCGAAGGCAGTGTGTAGTGTCCCTGCCCTACATGCAGCCAATCTAGGTTGGGACCCCAGTACCGCATAGAGAGCCCCCGAAGCTCCTACCAGGAAAGATCCCTGAGCCCAGAGCCAAGGAGGAAACCTTGAGGCACCACTGGGTGTGACCCCCAAAAAAAATATACTACCAGCATCAGTTGTGGAGCTCATACATGCTCTTAGATAAGATAGAGAAATTCACTTATCACTGTCCAACACCAGGTCCCAAGTGAATATTCAATGACGAGCACGTTTCAACTCAAAGTCCATGAGGAAGACAGGAAGAGGGTGTACTACACAGGAAGTCATTCCTGTCTGCTTAAATACCAGACGATGGGAAGTGGACTTTGTGGAGGTTCTGTATTTGGTGATGAATGTACAGGATTACTTAGGATGGAGTATTGCAGAATCAGAAGAGGAATTCCTTGCCTGCTGGTACAGCCTTTCTGGAAAACAATATGGACATTCCTCCAAGAGACTAGAAATTGAACTTCCATTTGACCCAACCATACCACTCCTGGGAATCTACTCTGGGAAGCCAAAAAATACGTAGCGGAGCACCATCCCTACTTTTATGTTCATAGCAGCATTATTCACAATAGCCAGAATCTGGAAGCAACCAGAGTGCCCGAGAATCGATGACTGGATAAAGCCTTAGTACATCTACACAATGGAATACTATGCAGCTGTTAGGAAAAATAAAGTTATGAAATTTGCCCTATAAATGGATGGACATGGAGAAGATCATGTTGAGTGAAATTAGCCAGAAGGAGAGAGACAGATATAGAATGACTGCATTTATTTGCATGACATAAATATATATGTATATATTATGATACCAATATCCAAGGTCAAGTGAAGCATGTATCAGGAGGTTTTGTCAAAGGTGAAGATTATCACAAACATGTGGGAGTCAGAGGCTAAGGTAAGACAGAAAATTGAACAGTGTGCTAACAATTGTCAGGGGTACTAATACCAACCCTAGAGCTGAGCATTAAATACAGGCAAAAGATATACATGACAACCCTTTAATGTGTGTTCTGTAATCCGCCATCTGGAAGGGAAGGAAAAGAGAAGAGATAGAGAGAAAGGGGAAAGAAATAAAGAACCTGCCCTGGAGGCGGGCTGGGGAGGGAGGGGATCACTTGATCCCTTGATCACTTGAATCCCATTATTCATCCGATTTGCTTTCGAGTGGGCGCCAGTAACAAGATACTGGGGGGGGGATACAGGGGGGGGAACTGGGGACATTGGTGGTGGGAAATGGGCACTGATGGAGGGATGGATGCTGGAACACTGTGTGACCAAAACCCAAATATGAACATCTTTGTAACTGTTTATCTCACGGTGGTATAATTAAATACTTATTTAAAAAGAGAAAAGAGAATTCCTGGATCAAAGAAAACAAGCACTATAGTTTTTAAATAAAATAGTAAAATGGGTAGAAAAACACTGGAGCCAGCGGACCCATAATGAATGAGGTGGGGGAAAATAAGTGGCATTTATAGTGTCACTTGTTTCTGCAGATAATAAACTTTCTGGGGCGGGTAAAGGAAATAGCATGGTGCCAATATGCCTGAGTGCCTATTAGATCATACTTTCATCTTTGCCCATTTTTGTGCTACGACTTTGTGGGCACAAACCCAACTAAAGGAACCTCTAATGCTCAGCTTATAATTTTCTCTATGGTATGAAAAAATGCTGGTAATCAGCTGATGGAATTCCTTGCCCGGCAATTTCTGAATGTTGACTGGTTCAGTAGCTAGCAAGCACCGGTCCTGTCCCTTACCACAGCAAGCGTGGCGGAACCCATCTAGAGAGTCCACAGCCAAAAATCAAGAGAAATTTTACAATGTTCTTAAGTTCAAAACAAAAGCAAAGTTCTAAAGGCGGTCAAAAGATTTTCCTGTAAGATTGCTTTATACTATAAGATCATTTAGTCAGAATGCCCAAAATTTGACCTGTAATGGGATACTTAGATATTTCACGAGGTTCCTTTCAAACAGGCACGGTGATGGGTTAGTGTGGCGTTGTTGCCGTTCAACACAACAGCACATCTGGTGACCCACATCTAGCAGTGCCCAGGGACCATTTCTGGCAGTGCCCGGACAGCTGGCATGTAACATCTCTCCTGCCCATACACTTATCTGTTTGGAGCCATACCTGCAGTGACTGTGCCCAGGATCACTCCTGTCAGTGTTCGG
>JAJIBD010032362.1:0-88784 GCA_021461705.1 Cryptotis parvus
AAAAGCAGAATTCCTTCTCTAAATTGTGTTGGAGTCCTAGGGTAAACTTTTGTACAAGATCCACTTTCCCTGAGCCTTATGTTTTATTATTTATACATAAAAGATAAGATTTTGGGGTGTTCAAATGGTGTAGTCTGCTATATGAATATGAAACTATAATAGACAAAATATCAACTAAGGTGTGGACAGATAAAGCCTGTCCACACTTTAATTATATCCCTAGGAATGGGGTATAATTATAAATACCTAAGAAAAAATGTAATGAATGGTTCATTTCCAAATCTGAATTTTTTATACTGTATTCACATTCTCAGTGGTGTAAGGTATAATATTGTACTATCTTCACTTTCTGGCTGAGAAACTAAATTAAAATAGTCTCAGATTGGTAGTAAACACATGCGACTAAATAATGCAAAAGCAAATCCTCTGTGGAAGAGCTGTACAAACTGCCATGATTCTTGACAATGATATCAAAGTGTAAGTTCATCGTTAAACATTTAAAACAGGGGAAAACAGGTGAGATAAAAAAGAAAAAATCTGATCTACAAAATTACAGAAATAAAAACTTTCACATACTACTTATAAACAATAACCAAAATATTGGCAAGAAGCATAGTTAACAATTAGAGACTTTCTACATTTAATGCATGTATAAATATCTAGTGTATCAGATAATGCAGTGGACAATGCGCTGGCCTTGTGTGTGCCCAACCTGAGTTTGAGTCCAGGCACCACATATGGTCCTCTGAGCACTGCCAGGAATGATCCTTGAGAATAAAACTAAGATTACATCCTGAGGCACAACCAGGTGTAGCCCTAAACAAAATTAACAAATATAAGAGAAATAGATAAAAGAGATGTTCATTGTTAATAGGATTACAAGGGATATAAAAACAACTCTGTGGCTTAAAGAGCTTAATGCATTCATAAACTATATGAAATTATGCATTAATATTACAGTCATGTAATATTTTAATAAAAGATAGCATCAAAGTACAGTAGATATAACATTGTGGAGTGCATAAAGTGCAACAGTTTCATCTTCATGTGGGAAGATTTATATTTTTCTAGATATTTTTTAAAATGAGTAAATGGATCTTTAACTAAAATATAGACTTTTGTGTGTAAATTAAAATTAAGAATAGATTTAAAATCTATTGAGTTATGTCATTATATGCAAGCATCAAAAGAGGAATAAGTTGGTGTCAAAGACATGATATCTCCATAATGTAATAGTAATTGAAAGAAAGAAGTTTATAGTAAGGAAGAAACTTTTATGGCTTGTTATATCTAGACCACTAGAGGATTTTCAATTATTCCACTTTCAAAATGAAAGAATTATAAATAATTTTAGTCATCTTGGTCTTATAGTTGGTGAAGGACAGGCGGGCAGTGCGAATACTTTTCCCGGCTTCTGCTGCATCTTCCAGTATTTCTGCTCTTCTGTCTTTGAGGTCTGCTTTTATCGCTTCTCTGCACTGTTTAGCAAGCTTGGACGTTAGCATTTGGTCTCCTGAGGCTCGCGCCTTGCCACGTTGGCGAATGAGCTCAAGAGTTTCTGAAGACAAGCGTCCTTTTTGTGTCTTTCTCTCTCTCGGCATTCTTCGCACAATCATGGAGGTGGTGAACCAGTCGGTTGTATTCTTCATCGATGTCATCAATGATGGTATCTTCCCATGTTGCACGTAATGGTGCCAAAGAGTTCCCAGTTGGTGGTCGTTCTGGGAGTTCTCTTCTGAAACTTTGCAGCCTTTTCTCCCCATTGCCGGAAGTAGAATTTTGCACGAAGGAGGCGGTGGTCCGATCCTGTCTGGAATTTGGGGACGACAGCAACATCGGTCAGACAAAACCGTCGATTGAAGATGATGTGGTCAATTTCATTGTGGAACTGTCCGCCAGGAGATTCCCATGTCCAACGTTTCGCTTCAGCCTTCTGAAACTGTGAGTTCCCATGAATAGTCTTGCTGGACATTATGAACTCAGATAGTCTCTCACCCTGTTCGTTCCATTCTAGGCCATGGGTCCCGATGTGGAGTTCTTCTGCCGATCTTCTCGGTCCTATCTTGGCATTAAAATCACCGACTATGATCTTGTAGAAGGTGTGATCTTTTTTTATAGAACTCCTCCAATTCCATGTAGAATTTCTCAATTTCATCTTCTTTGTATGTGGATGTTGGTGCATAGACAATGAAGATAGAAATTGCTGGCAGTGGGCCACATCTCCTCAAGTGTAATCGTCCTATTCGGTTTGTTAGGCATTCAAATGAATCAATGTTGACAGCCATGTTCGTGTTGACAAGGACACCAACGCCACCAATGCCTCTTTCATCACATGTTCCAAGGAACAATTCTTCTCTGGTGTCAAATACAGCATGATGCGACTGACGCCTCCTCGTCTCAGTCAGACCAATGATGTCGTACTTGATCTTTCTTGCTTGCAGCATCAGATCCTCAATATATGCTTCCGATGCCAGTGTACGTGCATTGAAAGTACAGACAGTCATTTTAGTTCTTCTTCGTTTTGGCAGCCTAGGACAGCCGTGAAATTTTATCAGGCACTGCTTGTTTGCCTTTCTTACTGCTGCCGTATTAAGGGCTCTTTCGGGGTCAGGAAAATAAACATTTTTGTTACTGGATTTGGCATATCGAACACGCATTGGACAGCTTGCCAGGCTCTGCCATGCGGGCACTATATTCTCATTACTTTGTGGGGCTCTCTCAGAGGGGTGGGTAGAATATATGTGGTAATTTGGAGGGTAAATTGCGCGGCCGCTGGCGCACAGCTGCAAAGGGGAAAGCTGGTTTCTGCTCTGCCGGGTGTACCTGTGTCTTAGGCTCAAGCATTCCTGGGCTTGAAATACTCTCCTCTGAAGGGCGGGTCTCTGCAGGGGCGGGTCCTTGTAGGCTGGGTTTCTGACAAGCTGGGCTGGAGACTGGATTAACCTGTGGGCTGGAGACTGGATTAATATGATGGGGGGAGATCTTACCAGCTGCAGAGTGTGGATTGTGACACAGATCGCTGCCAGCAAGGTGTGGGTGTTTCTCTGGGCTCCTCCGAGGCTCCATCGGGATGGTGGACTCGGGTCGGAAGTTGCTCTCGTTGTCCATGGAATGCAGGGGGTTCAACGGGAAAGCTGGTTTCTGCTCTGCCGGGTGTACCTGGGTGCCAATACCCAGTAACAATTATAGACCTCATTCCCATGACCTAAAGTAATGGTTTGAGGCTATTCATGTTCCTGGAGTGAGCAGATGCCCTTGGGCTACACTAGCATGTGACAGGACATATGGTGATGTTACTAGTGCCCGCTCAAGCAAATTGATGAACAGGAAGACAAGTGATACAAGTGATACAAGTGATCTAAAAAAGAATCTGGGAAAACTTAGATTAAAAAAAATAAGTGGTGGGCGGAGCCGATAGTCCAGCAGTAGGGCGTTTGCCTTGCACATGGCCGGCCTGTGCCAGCCCGGGTTCAATCCCCGGCATCCCATATGGTCCCCTGAGCACCGCCAGGAGTAATTCCTGAGTGCAGAGCCAGGAGTAACCCCCTGAGCGCCGCTGGGTGTGACCCAAAAAGAAAAAAAAAGTGGAAAAATTTCAATATGTATTATTTAATGAACAGAGGCTAATATAGAATGGATATAAGGTTAAGAAACACGATCAGAAGAGCAGTAAACTCATGGCTGAGATAATAATCATATATAACATATCAAACTAGAAATACTAGTGTCTTCAAATCAAATACTAGTGTCTTCAAAGATTTATTTATTCAAAAGGCTAATATTACTTCCACGGAGGCGAGAGGTCAGGGAAAATTGAATGCAGCGCTAAAATGCAAAATTCAATGCTGTGGGGGAGAGTTCAAAAAATTCAGTATTGTTCATCTTTGCAGGAAGTCCATAGTTTGGTATTCAGCACTCCATTGTTTTTGGATGGCTATTTAGTGTCCCTAGAAGCCCAAAGCACCATGATTGTGGCCTCGTTGTATCCAGAGCTACTAGAACTTATCACTGAATTAACAGGCAGTATTGGTCAATACAATTTGGCCAATGAATGGTTGGTCAAATACCAATTTGACCCTGGATGGTTGATGGTCTGACAGAAAAGACTGGGGCCCCCTGAGATGAACCCAGAGTCACGGCAGAGCCTGGAAAGCTACCCATGGTGTTTTCAATATGCCTAAAACAGTAACAATAATGGACCTCATTCCCAATGAATGGAGATGTTACTGGCAAATCGATGAACAACAGGAAGCAAGTGATACAAGTGATTGGTCAAATAATACCAGAACTAGCATTGTCCAGAACTGACAGTTGCTCAGGAGGATACTAAAATAATATAAGAAAATAAAAAAAGCATTAAAGGAGTAAAACTTCTTTCAGACTGTGAACTATCTTGTAACAAAAACAAAAAAAAATACAATACCATCAACAAATGGGGGAAAAGAGATAAACAAATACTTCCATAAAGAAGAGACATCTATGCTCAATAGGTATGGAATAAAATGATCTCCACACTTAACAGGGAAAAACAAAGCAAACCATGAGATATTACCTCAGAACAATGAGACTGGCATGTATAAAATAGAAGAAAAAACAGGGATGGGTGAGACAGTACATCCGGCAGGGTGATTGCCTGGCACAATGCCAACCATGAATCAATCCCCAGCACCCTTTCTCCCCTAGTGTACCCAGATCTCTGCTTGTAATGATTTCTGATCATGGATCCAATAGTAAGCCCCTGAATGTCACTGAATGCACCCCTTCCCAGACCCACCAAAAAGAAAGTAAATGACTAAATAAACCAGCATTGGTGTGGATGTAGGGGAAAGAAACCATCATTTGATAGAAAGAATATCAACTTGTTCAACCTATTTAGAAAATAATGACATTTCTCCAATAGCTGAGAATCCAAGTTTCCATATAACCCAGCAGTTCTACTCTTGCAATCTGCCCCAAAGACCCAAAAGCTCTATATGAAAAGATTGTGCTCCTTTGTTAATTACAGATACCCCAAATCTGGAAAAGGCTCAGGAGTACAAGAACAGGTGACTGAATATCTAGCTATAGGAGACAATGAACTCATGCAACTTGCTGCTACATGGGTGGATGATTTCTCATAAGAGAAGAATAAATAAGTGTCACTCTCAGTTGCAGGATACAAGGAAACATAGTAAGGGAATAGCAAATGGTCCAAAAAGCAGCAGAACACGATTTAGCTACAATCTGAGTTTACATTAGGGAATGGGGTTGGGGGTAGCGGGGAGGTTGGCAGTGAGGCAGTGCTGGAGGGAAGCAGACATCTGATGGACCATGTGGGACTGGAACATTGTATGCAGAAATTCTTATCATCTGCAATGCTGTAAATCATTGTCCCTCACTTAAAATTTAACAAAATAAATGAACAAAACTTCATAAACAAGCTTGTTTGGCTCTTTTCTTGAGTGTTGTAATTAACAAATGAAACAATGTCTTGCTATCGGCTATTGATTTGAAATGCTTTAAGGTGAAAGGAATCATTTTTAAGGAAGCGTTTAATGTGAGGACAGTATTGCAGTGTGTCATCTGTCAGTTTCCATCATCAAAAGAAAAACTTGTTGAAGCATATATTACTGCCATGTTAAAGGTCAACTCAAAATCCCAATTCAACTGGCTAAAGTATAAAAATTCAACTCTGCAGCACTAAGTAGCTTGAGAGATCTACAAACCTCAGGGAACTATCTTTCTTGGAGTGAAAAGAAGACTTGACAGTCACAAAACATTGTGTGACTCCTTACTTAAAGAGAAAATCATTTGTAAATAGTTCCTTTTTAGAATACAATTTGTTATACTATATTGCCACTTGTCTCTAGTGTGACAACATTTTAAAATAGGCTAGTAACAATGCATATATATTTTTATGCTTTTACAATGTAGTTTTTTTTTTTTTTTTTTTTGGTTTGGTCACACCGGCGATGCTCAGGGGTTACTCCTGGCTCTTTGCTCAGGAATTTCTCCTGGCGGTGCTAGGGAACCATATGGGGCCTGGGGATTGAACCCGGGCCAGCAAAGGCGGCTTCGTGCAAAGGCAAGCGCCCTACCCGCTGGGCTATCGCTCCGGCCCCTTACAATGTAGTTTTATATTTCTCCTCACTGCATCACACAAACATGCTCTATTTTTTAAAATGCTGAGAAATAAAATGTATAATCAAAGGAAATTTTGCAAATAATGTAGATTTCTACACCCAGCTCCAGTTGAAAATATTTATTAGAATTAAAAACATAGGGAATTATACTAAAATGTAGTAGATTTAATATTTTACAGTCAACATTTTATAATTTTAATAGATTCTGAATTATTCATACATCTCAGTAATTAATAGCCTATAAAATTATTGGGTTTATTTTGGGAAAATCCCTCGATTATTTTTGGTTATATAAGAAAAAAAATTAAAAAATAATTATATACTTGATATATTATGCCCAATATTTATCAGAAACCGAATATAAATATGAGATTCTCTGAGATCAGAAATATCTTCCATAAAATTGCTTGACATAATTTTCTAGAACCTGTGAAAAATATCTCTATTAAAGATTCAGTTGGGAAAACTTTATTATAAAATCACAGACAGCCCATGGCCCATAAAGTGTTACTGACTTCTGACTTTGTTTCTTGTGACTGACATGTACTCTTCTATTTCTGATTCATAAAATCCCTGATGGATCTGTGTTCTTTCTTATTCTTGATAACTATGTCTCATTGAAAGGTGAAGCAGAATATTTTAAACTACTTTTGGTACACCAAAGTTTGAAGCTGGAATGGATGGCTAAAATGACCTTATTTATAATTTTGCAGATGTGAGTAAGAGGCTTTAGGGTTTTTAGTGGCTAATTATTATAAAGAGACAAAATACAGGATACATTAAATCATTGGTTTCTACTTTTATGTGTGTATACTTAATATAGAAATATATGCAAAGCATTTGTATTTTATATATATATATGCATATATATGTATTAATGTATATATATTTGGGGCCATTCCCAGAAGTATCACTTGTCACTTGTCTTGTATCACTTGTTTTCCTGTTGTTCATTGATTTTTCGGGCAGGCACCTGTTGGAGGACAGGTTTAGCTATTCTGGGAGTTTTGTTGTTTTGCTCACCTCCCAGCTTAATCTACTTAAATCAAGTCTAATGAGACTTCTCTTCTATGTAAACACTGCTAGAGGGTGTGGCAGTTACAGAAGTCACCTTGATTGAATAACTTCTGACTTAAACATCTACTAAGACTTCTATGTTTTCCTAGATTGGGCACAGCTCCTCTTTTCTACCCACTGCACCCAGCGTGGGACAGTTAGAATTGACCAGGAGACTACCACCCTGGCTACGCTAGAGACTATGGGAAGACTATAGGAAGGATCATACTTGTTTGCTCTAAGCAGGCAAGTGTGACCCTTTTCAGTACATGACAACAAGATACTCAGAATCACCCTGGTGCAGATAATAAGAAGAAGGACCTTGTGGGTACCATCTAGATTACATGAAGCTCATGAAGTTAAGATGTATTACTTTATGTCAGCTCTCTCTCTCTCTCTCTCTCTCTCTCTCTCTCTCTCCAGTGTTTTACATAAGAGAAAATCTCCTTAGTCCTTGGCATAACCTTTGTTTATACCTGCAATAGGGTGTGGCACTACACTCTGTTTAGGGTTCTTTGTTGACATGACAACCTCCTGATTGGATTACTTTGGGTGTATATAAGAGGCTGACTTGAGGCCGCTTCACCTTTACCTTTTGGTTCCTCAGCCTTCAGCTTTTGGCTCCTGCGGCCTTTTGGCTTTTGGCTTTTTGGTCTTTTGCTCTTTGGCCTTTTGTTCCTTCTTCTGGGTAGGACTAGGCTCTGGTGAGATCCTCTCTCTTTGGTGGGAGATTTAGGCTCTTTTGTATGGTCTAAGTTCGGACCAGAGCTAGAGTTTGTTCATTATATTGGAGTGCTGTGGAAGAGCTTTTGTACTATTAAAGACTTTTTGGAACTGTACCGGACTCGTGAGTTTTCATCTGTTCTCCCGGCGTCCTTAGAGGTAGAAGAGAACTTCCAGCCCTGACACTGTCGGGGACCCCGTGGCGGTGTTCCCGACAGGCACCAGTAACATCTCTATATGTTCTGTCACATGCTAGTGTAGCCCAAGGGCATCTGCTCCCTCCAGGAACATGAAAAGCCTCAAACCATTCATTCAGGTCATGGGAATGATGTCTATAATTGTTACTGGTTTTTGGCATATCAAATACGGCATGGGTAACTTGTCAGACTCTGCTGCGTGGTAGCAGGCTCTCAGTTCATGCATTTACTGATGAACCTCAATGGGGAGAAATCGTCTTTTCTCTTGGGTGGAGCTCTGATGAGCTTTGGAGTCTGGATGTTGAAAGCGGCTGCCCTCATGGTGTGGGGGTGTTCCTCTGGCTTCTTGCAAGGCTCCACAGCTCATCAGAACTCCACTCAAGAAAAGCTGATCTCAAATCCTGCTCATAAGAGTCACACCCTACAGCGAAGCCTATTTCAAGCCCAGGTATGCTTGAACCAGAGACACAGATGCACAGGACAGAGCTGCTACCGACAGGAAGGCAGATTCTAGAACTAGTCCACCATCCCTATAGAGTCATAGCAGTAATCAGGCAGGGGCTTAATTAGTGCTGCAATCAGGTGTCACTCCTGAGCATTTTTGGGGATCATTGAGATCCTGGGCATTGAGCTTGTGTAGACTGTGTGCAAAAGTAGGTGCCCTAACTTCTGAAATATTGATCCAGCCTCTATGCACATATTTGATATACATTTATGTATTTTATATTGTATATATATACATGTATATATTCATATCAAACACACACAGATATATATGATAGTATATATGATGAAAAGAGTGGTATATATTTTTAAATGATAAAACCAAACTACAAACATTTTTTTTTTTAAGTATTTTATTATACCACCATGAGATATACATATAAAAGATATACAATTAAAAAGTTCATGTTTGGGTTTTGGTCATACAGTGTTTCAGCACCCGTCCCTCCACCAGTGCCCGTCTCCCACCAACAACATCCCGGTTCCCTCCCCTTCCCCAGCCCTGCTCCACGGCAGGTTCTTTATTTCTTTGCCTTTCTCTCTCTTTCTCTTTTCCTTCCCTTCTAGACTATGGATTACAGAACATACATTAAAAGGTTGTCATGTGAATCCTTTTGCCTCTATTTCATGCTCAGTTCTAGGTTGGCATTAGTACCCTCGACTATTATTAGCACCCTGTTCCATTTTCTGTCTTTCCTAAACTCTGACTCCCACACGTTTGTGATAATTTCCACCTTTGACAAGACCTCCCGATATATGCTTCACTTGACCTTGGATATTGGTATCATAATATGTACATATATATTTATGCCATGCAAATAAATGCAGTCATTCTGTATCTGTCTCTCTCCTTCTGGCTAATTTCGCTCAACATAATCTTCTCCATGTCCATCCATTTATAGGCAAATTTTATGACTTCATTTTTCCTAACAGCTGCATAGTATTCCATTGTGTAGATGTACCAAAGCTTCTTTATCCAGTCATCGATTTTCGGGCACTCTGGTTGCTTCCAGATTCTGGCTATTGTGAATAATGCTGCTATGAACATAAAAGTAGGGATGGTGTTTCCGCTGCGTATTTTTGGTTTCCCAGAGTAGATTCCCAGGAGTGGTATGGCTGGGTCAAATGGGAGTTCAATTTCTAGTCTTTGGAGGAAAGTCCATATTGTTTTTCCAGAAAGGCTGTACCAGCCGGCATTCCCACCAACAATGGAGGAGTGTCCCCTTTTCCCCACATCCACGCCAGCACTTGTTGTTCTTGCTCTTTTGAATATGTGCCAGTCTCTGTGGTGTAAAGTGGTATCTCATTGTTGTTTTGATTTGCATCTCTCTGATGATTAGTGATGATGAGCATTTTTTTCATATGTTTTTTGGCCATTCGAATTTCTTCCTTGCTGAAGTTTCTGTTCATTTCTTCTCCCCATTTTTTGATGGGGTTGTTTGTTTTCTTCTTGTAAAGTTCTACCAGTGCCTGATATATCCTGGATATTAACCCCTTATCAGATGGGTATTGGGTGAATATTCTTTCCCATTCTGTGGACTGCTTTTGTATCTTAGTCACTGTTTCTTTTGAGGTGCAGAAGCTTTTCAGTTTCATGTAGTCCCATATGTTTATCTTTTCTTCTAGTTGCTTTTGTTAGTGATGTTTCACCTTTGAAGATGCCTTTAGCTTCAATGTCGTGGAGGGTTTTTCCTATATTTTCTTCAATGTACTTTATGGATTCAAGTCTGATATTGAGATCTTTAATCCATTTTGATCTGATTTTTGTGCATGGTGTTAGACACAGGTCCAAATTCATTCTTTTACATGTCGCTGCCCAGTTTTCCCAACACCACTTGTTGAAGAGGCTTTCCTTACTCCATTTTAGACTCATTGCACCTTTATCAAAGATTAAATGATCATGTGTTTGAGGTTGGGTGTCAGGATACTCAATTCTATTCCATAGGTCCACAGGTCTGTTTTTATTCCAATACCATGCTGTTTTAATTACTACTGCCTTGTAGTACAGTTTGAAGTTGGGAAAGGTGATGCCTCCCATCTTCTTTTTCCCGAGGATTGCTTTAGCTATCCTTGGGGGGTTTATTGTTCCATACAAATTTCAGGAGCATTTGGTCAATTTCTTTGAAGAATGTATATTTACTGGCTGCACAGGTAGTATAAAGTATACATTCAACATTAAAAACAAGGGGGAAAATATATTTTCTGGAGAACTGGACCTTTGATCTACTCTGCCTGAGAAAAAAAACTTCAAAGCCCATAAATCAGTTGTTATATCTTAAATGTCTAGATCTAGTGAACACTAAGTGAAATTATGCAGGACAAACATGAGTATTAAGTGGCAAAATCTCTGAATTTCAAGAAAAAATTTTGGATATAAAATTTTTAAACAATAAAAGATAAATTATATATATGAGTATTTTTTGTAAATATATATGACTATTTTTTGTATTTTTTGTGTACTTTTACTAGAAGGTTAACATACCAGAAATTCTACAACCTTAATAAAATTCAGAAATAGCTTGCTTGAGATAGTTTGCCAAATATAGAATAATTTGAGTACGTGTCCACAGTGGCAGAATATAATCAACTGAATAAAATATATTTTATAGGTATATTTATATTAATGATTAACTGTGCGGGAAGAATATTTTTTACCACAGAAGGCTGAATAAATATATAACCAATTGAATTGTAGAACCAGTATTTGGTAACCATTAAATTGTCAAATGATAAGGAAAAATTACCATGAACTTCAAAGTTATTAGTTTAGGGCAAAGAATTTGGCTCAGTAGTAAAGTACATGTGTTGAATGCCTGACATCTAGAGTTGATCCTACACAAATACACAAATGTGTAGAGTTGACACTACACAAATACATTCAAAAAGTACTACAATATTCTACCAAATTAAAAAAAAACCTTTACCAAATTTAATAATTTTATAACTTTATTCGGGTCTCCCAAAGAGGAATCGAAAGAGCCATGCTTGGAATATCATACCTCACTCAAGTGAGAGAAGGAATCGGAGTTCCGACCTCCATCGCTATTCCAAAATCAAGGACACAATCTCGTTTGCCAGGGCATCAAAAAATCAGATGGGCTGGTCATATAATGTGATCTTGAGATGACCGCTGGACTAGAGCCATTACCGATTGGATCCCAAGGGATGTCAAAACATCGCATGGCTACCCACCTACAAGATGGTCAGACTTCCTTATCAAGAACCTGAACAAATGGTTTGAGGCTCTTAATGTTCCTGAAACAACCAGATGCCTTTGGGCTACACTGGCACGTGATAGGGCCAATGGAAATATTACTGGCACCCGCTTGAGCAAATCGATGAATAACAGAATAGCAAGTGATCAAGTGATAACTTTTCTTAATTTTGAAGCATTCCCTCAGAATAATTGTATTCATGAATCCCTGCATGAAATTGGTTACCTCTCTGGATAAATTTAACAGACATAGCATTAACCATATTACAAAAATGAGCATTCTGGCAGAAAATAAAATCATGTACTACTTAATAAAATATAGAAAACATTTATTTGTGTTTTTTTTTGTGTATTTTTCCATGCTTGTTTGTGTTTGAGGTGTCACACCCAACTGTTTCATTCTTTACACCTGGTTTTATGATCACTCTTGCAATGCTCATGGGGGCTATATGTGGACCAGCAATCAAACCTTGACTGGCCAACTGCAAAGCAAAAGTATTAGACATTATATTATATTTTTTTGCTGTAAAACCACAATCCAATAGGATACAATATAAAAGTATATTTTCTAACATTCCTACCAATTAAGATAGTTGCTATCTCAGAAGGACGTGGGAGAGAAATGATAGGCATTCTTAAGTCAACATAATAAACCGCATAACAGGATTCTGATCTTCAAAATATTAATCGCATGGAATAGATCAAAAGAGAAATTAGACAATTAGGGGCATGAACATTTATGTTAGGTGCAATCTAAAATGAATCACTTGCTAAGTGCTGTATAAATGCATATGAGGTAAAATTTGAAGGAACTTTACATATTAGATAACAGTTTTATAAAAATATTAATGTTTTACTTTTATGAATATAATATTTTTTATTTTTTGGCAGTTTGGGTATTTTTGGCTGTGCTCAGAGCCTACTCTTGGTTCTGCACTCAGGGATCAAGATTGGAGGATCATGAAGGGTGTCAGGTGTCAAATCCTGTTAGCCATATCCTAGGTAAATGTCCTAACCACTGTACTATCTCTCAGCCCTTACTATTTTTATTTTAACACATAAATTTTAGAGCAGTTTTAAATTCACAGCAAAATTGAGGCAAATGTTGAAGTATGAACATTTTCATACCTCTGCCTCATGAACCCTTCTGCCTCAAAAAAATAAAAACATAACTTCTTTGTAGAAATATCCTCACAAGAATAATTCATTTTAATAAAGTTATACCTACAAAGGATATACCTGATAAACTTTCAGTATCTGAATTGTAAATTAATAAATATGTAAAAAATTCCTATATTATATATTTATCTATGTAACGATACATTCATTTCACTATCAATAATTAATATTTTCACTGATTCTAAATGTTTACTTTTTGTTTTCTTATCCCTCATATCTATCCCCGATTTCTGGTACTCGTGTAACTTTTTTATGTCTTGATAATTACTCTTATTGTATAATGCCATGCTGTTGGTCACATATAGCATATAATATTTTCAGGAAATATCTTTCACTAACTAATATTATTTCATTTATTCTTAATATATGTTCATTATCTGGGAGCTGTTGGGATCCCCAACAGTATTAGAACAGAAGTTCTCTTCTACCTTTGAGGCTGTCAGGGAATGGACAAAAAACTCACGAGTCAGGTGCAATTTCAAAAGCCTTTTAATAGTACAACTAGCTCTACCACCGCAATCCAATATAATGGAAGACCTTTAGCTCTGTTCAGAACTTAGACCATAGGCGAAGGCCCAAGTCTCCTACCAAAGAGGATCCTACCAGAGAGGGAACAGTACCTCAAGTCAGTCCCCCTATGTACACAGATGAGTTTTGGAGTGGGCCCATCACCTCTGGGGGTCCTGGAAGCAGCCGGATGAGACTCGCCCATCACACTAGCCACCATTTTCGCTGTCCGGGTGCTGGGAAACTGCCTCACGACCAGATTAACAGAGCAAAACCATTTTAAGCCCAGGTAGGCGGCTCCCAGAAGCGGGAGATCCCAGAAGCGGGAATCCCTGGGAATTCGTCAGATGGAGTCAGGGGTCGGCCATTCCCCCTCCATTTTGTCGAGCCTGGTGGCCCCACGCAGGAGCTGCCCTGGGGCCACCAGCCATAGCATGAAGAGCCTCACAAGCGGCTGGGGAGGCTGGAACTCGGCTCACCCCGGGCCCAGCTGCCTATGGGGCCCCCAAGAGGGCAGATGGGTTTTGGGAGTGGGCCCATCACCTCTGGGGGTCCCGGAAGCAGCCGATGAGACTCGCCCATCACACTAGCCACCATTTTCGCTGTCCTGACGCTGGGAAACTGCCTCACGACCAGATTAACAGAGCAAAACCAGTTCGAGCCCAGGTTGCGAGCCGCAAGCGGCTGCACGGTCCATTAAAATAGTGGAAACAGTAATATCTTTTAATGCACTGCATTCCACGAAGAGCAGGAAAGTTTGGTGGGAGGGAGAGATAAAGAGGAGAGAAATGACATACAGAACCCGCCTAGTAGTTGCGGTGTGGGAGGGAGAGGGAGGTGGGGACATTGGTGATGAGAGATGGGTTTGGGTGGAGGGATGGGTGTTGGAACACTGTAGAACCAAAACTCTACATGAGCATCTTTCAATTGTATGTCTAAAATGGTGTAATAATATTTTGGGGGTAAATAATAAAGTAAAATTTAAAAAAAAAGTAATCCTAACCAGAGTAGACTCTTGTCAACAAAGATCAACTAAACAACTTCTAGATAGTAGAAGGGTGTAGAAGGGTGGTGTCAACCCTACTACAGGTCTAAACAAATAATTATGCCAAGATCTAATTCCTTCTTCCAAGATTATCTCTTATGTAAAACATTTGAAAGAGAGAGAGGTCTGGTATAAAGTAATACATTTTTATTTAATGGGGTTCATGCAATCTAGATGGCACCCACAAGGACCTTCTTATTTATTATCTGCATCTTATTCTCTGTATGCTGAAAGGGTCACGCTCACCTGCTAGAGGGCAAACTAATATAATCCTTCCTATAATCTTAAACGATAGTCTCAATGTAGCCAGGTGGTAGTCACCTGGTAAATTCTAACAGTTCCATTCTGGATCCAGTGGGTATAAAAAGAAGGTGTGTCCAATCTAAATAACATAGAAGTTCATAGTAGATATAAAATTATAAGTCGGAAGTTTCCTATTCAGGGTCAAGGTGACTTCTAAAACTGCCACACCCTCATTCAGTGTTAATTCAGAAGAAAGATCTCATTAGTATGTACTCTGGCTTAAGAACATGTAAATAAATTAAGCTGTGAGTGGATAAAACAGCAAAGCTCCCTAGCTAGCTAGGCCTATTATTCAACGGCTCCTGACCTTATAGTTCATATATTCTTTAAAATTAAATCCCTTTCTGTCGGGAGCGCCACCAGGGTCGCTGACAGTGCCGGGAAGCTACTTCCCTTCTACCTCCGAAGCTGGAGGGGAATGGATGAAGACTCAGGAATCCGATGCAGTTTTAAAAAGGGCTTTACTATCACAGGATTCAATATACAATACAAGAGCAGGGAAAACCTCCTGTCTCTGGGTTCCCAGCTAGGCCCCAGCCAGGCTGTAGGCCAAGATGGCTGCCACCATGTGTTGATGCCCAACAGAGAATGGAGAGGACAGAGAAGCAAAACGTCAAGGGAAACCGAAATGGCAAAAAAAGGGAAAAAAGAAAATGCCTCTTTTTTTTCTTGCAGCTTATTTTATAGCTAGAAATCCACCCAAACTCCCCAGCCCAGCCCATTTTGCGCTGGGCTATCTAGAGATGAAAACAGGAAAACAGCTCCATAGAATGTAGCAACTTCAAGAGACAATCTGGTTGTTTACAACGACCCAGAGCTAATTCAAAGCCTCCTAGAAGAGCTGGGAGAAGCTATAAGCTAAATGTAACTTCCCCTGGCAGGAAGAATCAAATGCCCTCAGGTAATTTCTCCCAGCACCTCACCTAATGTCTTGAGCCAAGATCTGCCTGGAATTGCCTTTATAGTGTAGAGAAGGGGGTTTCTGAGATGGCATGTCTCTGTACCAAAGACTAATACTAATGCCAGTTAAATATTTCTCCAAGCCTTCACAAGAGTCTCGTCTACTTCACGGTAGTTTTGTATTTTAGTTGCCTTTGAGTTATCAGGGAGCCATGCTTGCTTGCTTGGAGGCAAACAGCATTTCTCTCTGTTCTAATTACTTAGAGATCCAACGTGGCCGACAAATATGCTGGTATGATCTAGCTAGTCCCACGATGATTGTGGTAGCATGAGAAAATATTTATACCAGCCAGTACAGAATACATGGTCAGATAAGACTGCCACATTCAGACTATCCCCCCTATCTATGAAGTGACCTGCAGGAGGCAATCCAGGGCAGATGCAGAGGCCTAGGCTTTTAGGTGTCCTGCAACACCTTTCCTATCTGTACCAAATTTTGCTACTCATCTACTGGAAGTACATATCTATTGCTTTCAATCTTTGGCAGTTGTGAACAAAGCTCCTGTCATTGTCTTTTTTGCAGATTTGTTTGCTTTGTTTATTTGCTTTTGGGCCAGATCTAGCAATGCCCAGAGGATACTCCTGACATTGGAATCAAGGATCAATCCTGGCCGAGCTCAGGGATCCATATGAGATGCTTAGAATTGAACCTGGATCAGGTGATCTTACCAAAAGTGGAAATTACCACAAGCATGTGGGAGCCAGAGGTTAGGTAAGATAGAGAAGGGAACATGTGTGAATAAATGTCAAAACGTTTGATACCAACATAGAACTGAGCATTAAATACAGGCAAAAAATGCAAATGATGGCTTCTAAGTGTATGTAGTGCAACCCACAATGTGTAGGAGAAGAAAGAGAGAGGAGAGAGAGAGAGGAGATAAAGAACCTGCCATTTAGGCAGGCCATGGGAGAGGGGAGGGAATTGGGGACATGGGTGGTGGGAGATGGTCACTGGTGGAGGGCGGGGTGCTGGAACACTGTGTGACCAAAACCTCCAAATGTGAACAACGTTGTAATTGTACATCTCACGGTGGTATAATAAAATGTTTAAAAAAAGTGCCTGTCAAGAGGGCAGTCTGGGGGGGGGGAGGAGAGGAGGAAACAACAGAGGGACCTGGAAACACTGGTGGAGGGAAGTTGACATGGTGGTGGGATTACTGATGCAATACTGTATGTCTAAAATTTAAGTATGAAGAATTTTGTAAGTCAAGGTGCTTTAATAAAACTTTTGGGAGGGGAAGAATTGAACCTGGATCAATTGCATACAAGGCCCATGCCTACTTCCCGTACTTTTGTTCCTGCACCTCCACATAAGATTTTTGAAGGCATAAATTTGAACCATATTGTGTAAATACTAAATAATGTGATTATTTTTGTGTTTCATAATGTTATATAAGTTTTCTAAGAAATCATCCAAATGTTTTTGCAAAATGGCTAACACTTTTTAGTTGCCAAAAAATAAAAAGGTATGAGTCCTTGTTTTATCATATTTGTCATCTTTTGGAGGCAGAATTACAGGTTTTGACCATTCTATTAGTTGTGTTATCACATATATTTAGTTTTAATCTTAATTTCCTTTGTGCCAAATGAGATGAAATCTCTTCAAATAATAAAAAATATCTTTTAATCTGAATATTTCTTGCTATGATATGTACTCAGGTTTTTAACCCATTTAAAAATCAAAATTTGTTTCTTATTGAGTTTTAAGAATTATTCTCATATTCACTTATGTTGTCTTCAAGTTTGGGGCCTGTCTATTTATTCTCCGGACAGTGTATTTCACAAAGAAGGAAATCTTAAATTTAATGAGGTCTCATTAATGAGTTCTTTTTTCATCTCTTGTGCCTTTGATATTACTTCTGAAAAGACAGGGTCATTGAACGTTCTGCTTTGTTAATTTTTATGAATTTCATAGGTTTTTATGCTATCATGGCTTATTTTGAGTCATTATTTGTAAAAGGATCTGTGATCATTGTTAAGTTTTTCCCTATTCTTAATAGTCAAAAATCAAGATCTTTGTGTATGTATGTGTCTATTTATGGTTTATATTCTATTCCATCAATATATTCATCTATTTTTTGTCCATACCAAACTTTCTTTATTACTATAAATGTTATGGTGTCTTAAAGTTGATTCGTGTCGATTGTATAAACCTCTTTTTCTCTAATGTGGTGTTGGCCATTCTGGATTTTTCTCTTCCCTATACCACTATTAGAACAAGTTTGTCAATGTCCTCAAATTGATTTGCCTAATTTTGACTAAAATATCATTTAATCTAAATCAATTAAGAAGAATCGATGTAATAAAAGTAGTGTCTTTTGGCGAGAGACACACTACAGCAGTCAAGGTGCTATGTTTCCTGCAATCATACTGGTTTGATTCTAGGCAACCCACATGACCTGTTGTGTCCTCACAAGAGTATCTGTAAAGACAGAATGAGGGATAAGCCCTTATGTGCCCCCTCAAGCCCGCAAAAAAGGAAAGATATTTATATTATCTTCATATGTTGGGACATTGACTATAGTTCTTCAAATCAATTCATTATAGTTTGTGGTTTTCCTCTACTTAAATGTAAACACTTAGGCATTTAAATCACAGTAAAAACCCCATATGAATGTAAAATTATATACTTTTTTAAGAAACAAAATTTGATGAAATGTAATGCCCCTTTATAATATTTTTTAGTTAATTAGGAAAGTAGAATTCTCCCAACTTGCTGATATCTAAAGTATTGCTTTACAGTTAACATTACACTTAAAGTTAAGAAAATCGTAGCTTTTCTACTATTATTGGAAAGAAAACTAAAGCTTTCTTTTAATAAAATGATTGTCTACATTGAAAATATTGCAGTATCAACAACAACAAATACATGGAACTAATAAATTATAGCAAGATTCAGGATATGAGTATAATGCACAAAAGTTAATGTAGCTTAAATATACTGGCAGCAAACAAGGGGAATCTGAAATTTAAAGTGCTGTAGCATACACATTAGAGCCAAAAAGCAATGAAAGTGCCTCAGTATAAATCTAAGAAGCATTTAAAATGTTAGAGGTTAAGCTTTTTGCATTGAAATTTTATTAATCAAGATTGGATGCCTCCTACATTACGTCCCATCCAGTCAGGTTGATTTAAATGCTGTTTCAATGGTACTCCCTAGGATGTCCAAAATTTTTAATGAGATGATACTACCGGAGTGAAATTTTGAACTCGGTGGCTTTGAGGACATGTGTGTGACTGCTAAAGTTTCTGAAAGTACAGACAGTTTAGAGTAAGTTTCCCATCCTCAACTCCATGAAAGCCTAGATATTTCAGTCTCAAATCCTGCATGCCCACCCAAGTTTTTCAAGAGACTGCTTTCTCTGTATAAGGCTCACTGCAACTAGTAGTGTCCGGCCAGAAGCAGGATGGCAATTCTGGAGTTTTTGGCTAGTCGGTCCCTGTTTGAGCAGGTGGTGATCTCCCCTCACCCCTCTGGGATACCTGGATGATTCAGCCTTGGGTGGTGTCCAGGAGTATCTCTGTATCATATCGTTCTCTCTCAATATTTATTTATGAGAATCAGGATGACGGCCAGTGAAAGGACTTGCATGCTGCAGGAGGTGGTTTATGTGAAGGACTTCTGTGGCTTCAGGAATTACAGGGAGATTGGGGGAAGTAATCCATCCCTGACTCCGTGAATGCCTGGAGATGAGTCACAAATCTAACATACCGGAGTTTTCAATAGATTACTTTCTGGATGAGACTCACCATGAGCAGTGGAGTCTGGCCAGAACATGGCAGTGATTGTGGAGTATTCAGGTTCTGTTTGGGTGGGGGGAGAGGAATAATTGCAAAATTTAAGTGAGAAGGATTCAGGCAGTTGCTCTTCAATAACTATAACATTTCTGTCATGCAAAATGAAACTATTCCAGACATTTAATGTACAACAAAGTAATCAGAGATAGTAGTAATCTAATGTACAAAAAATTAGAGAATATATTTTACTTATGTGTTTTAATACAATAAAGTGTCTAGCTTATTACAATTTATATCAGAGAGAAACATTTCAAACAATGTGGGTGACACAAATATAGGATAAAATTATAATAGAAATATCTCTGATGTAAATAATTACTGTGGTAGCACTGGAATATTGCGTGCAAATGTATTAGTATAGATTATTTATAAAGAATTTTATATACACTTATGTTCAATTAAATATTTTAATGAGCTAAGAGATATATAACCCCTGTAATTTTTTGTATTACTTGATCACTTGACATCCCATTATACATCGATTTGCACCAGTAACATCTCCACTTGACCCTATTATGTGCCAGTGAAGCCCAATGGCATCTGGTTGCTTCAGGAATACGAAGAGCCTCAAACCGTTCGTTCAGGGTCTTGACTAAGTCTGACCATCTTGTAGGTGGGCAGCCACGTGATCTTTTGACATCCCATGGGATCCAGTCAGTAACAGCTCTAGTCCAGCAGTCTTCTCCAAATCACATTACATGTCCAGCCCATCTGATTTTCGATGTCTTGGCAAATGAGACAGCGTCCCTGACTCTGGAACAGCGACAGAGGTCGGAACTCCTGATTCCTTCTCTCATTTGAGTGAGGTGTGATATTCTAAGCATAGCTCTTGTGATTCCTCTTTGGGAGACTCGAATAGCATTCTCATCCTGCTTTCATAGGGCCCAGGTCTCTGAGGCATATGTTAATGCAGGGAGTACTGTGGAGTCGAAGAGATGTGCCCAGAGCCAGAGGCTCTTGGTCTTTTCGCTATCTCTTTGATGCTTTTGAAGGCAAACCATGATGCTCTCTTCCTCCTTCGCAGCTCAGGTTTTAGGTCGTTCATTGCAGGGGAGCCCACCCAGGGACGCTAGATGTCGGGGGCGCCGCTGGGGTCCCCGACAGTGTCGGGTAGAGAGTTCCCTTCTACCTCCGAAGCTGGCGGGAATGGATGAAGACTCAGGAATTTGATGCAGTTTTAAAAAGGGCTTTTACTATCACAGGATCCAATATACAATACAAGAGCAGGGAAAACCTCCGGATTCTGGGTTCCCAGCTAGGCCCCAGCCAGGTGTAGGCCAAGATGGCTGCCACACCGTGTTGAAGCCCAAAAGAGAATGGAGAGGACAGAGAAGCAAAACACCAAGGGAAGCCGAAATGGCAAAAGGGGAAAAAAGAGAGAGCTTCTTTCTACTTGCAGCTTTTTTTTATAGCTAGAAATCCACCCAAACTCCCCAGCCCAGCCCATTCTGCGCTGGGCTATCTAGAGATGAAAACAGGAAAACAGCTCCATAGAATGTAGCAACTTCAAGAGACAATCTGGTTGTTTACAACGACCCAGAGCTAATTCAAAGCCTCCTAGAAGAGCTGGGAGAAGCTATAAGCTAAATGTAATTTCCCCTGGCAGGAAGGATCAAATGCCCTCAGGTAATTTCTCCCAGCACCTCACCTAATGACTTGTGCCAATATCTGCCTGGAAATGCCTTTATAGGGTAGAGAAGGGGTTTTTGAGATGTCATGTCTCTGTACCAAAGACTAATACTAATGCCAGTTAAATATTTCTCCAAGCCTTCACAAGAGTCTCGTCTACTTCACTGTAGTTTTGTATTTTAGTTGCCTTTGAGTTATCAGGGGAGCCATGCTTGCTTGCTTGGAGGCAAACAGCATTTCTCTCTGGTCTAATTACTTAGAGATCCAACGTGGCCAGGCAAACATGCTGGTAAGATCTAGCTAGTCCCACGATGATTGTGGTATCATGAGAAAATATTTATACCAGCCAGTACAGAATACATGGTCAGATAAGACTGCCACATTCAGACTATCCCCCTATCTATAAAGTGACCTGCAGGAGGCAATCCAAGGCAGATGCAGAGGCCTAGGCTTTTAGGTGCCCTGCAACAGTTCATCATGTTGACTTCTCGACCTAGGTACACATAACTATAACTGCTGCACTCAGAGACGTTTGTTCCATTGAGAGTCAATGGGGCCTCTGGAACTAGTTCATTTTTCATGAACATAGTTTTGCTGAGATTCAGCTGTAGACCTATCTTTCCACATTCTCAGTCAAAGTCAGCCAGCATTTGTGCCACTTGGCTAATGTTTGGTGTTATTAGAACGATGTCATCAGCAAATTTTAGGTGGTGCAGTTGCCAACCGTCTATCTTCACTCCCATTCCTTCCCATCCTAATTGTCTCTTGGTGTTCTCCAGGATGGCGCTGAAGAGTTTTGGTGAAATGGCTTCACCCTGCCGAACCCCTCTATTGACATTGATGATCACTTCTTTTGCAGAATGATGAGATCCTGGTGGTGAATCTGTAATACAGCTCACGAAGGATCTTGATGTATTGGGTTTGAATTTTTTTTGTATAAAATTTTTTATATGCTAGATGCTCAATTTGTAATATTGTCAGCTTTAAATGAGGGAAAAATCTATTTAACCATGAAGAAATAATGATAGAAATTTTACTGAGAGTGGGGGATGGGGGGGTGTGCACATGCAACTATGCTCAGGGCTTCTGGCTCTGTGCTCAGGGATCACTCCTGACAAGACTGAGGGGACCATATGTGGTTTTGGCATTGAACCCATGTTGGCTGCATTCTAGGGAATCACCCTACAATGCTGTACTATTGCTCTGATATCCTCATTAACCTTTTATAATATCAAATTTTGTATTGTTGATTTGGCATTCACTTTAAATGCCAGGAGTTTTGCCTAGGTTTCAGGATCTTTCAAAAATGGAAAGTTTCCATATATTATTGTTAAATCAATATATTCTTTGGAGGAATGGAATTAGTTCTTCTTAGTCTGCTCTCTTTTTTATGCTATTTTTCCTTATAACTTGCTGGTGGATAAGCTAGGGTTCCAGACAGCCGGTACACTCTACTAGAATTGCAAGGTCTCGTAATGCCCAGGGCTTAATGGAATTCTTATTTTCCTCACTGCTTTACACGTCATATTTTATAGTAATTAGTCTCCAATATTTTTCCTGCTTTTTATGAGACTGTAAGCTACATGAGGAATGTTGTGCATTCTCTAGAGTTATCAACATGATAAATATAACTGATCCTGGTGCAAATTGAGCCAAAAAAGTTTAGTTATCATTATATTATAATAAATAACATTTATGTTCAGATCTCGAAAGAATTTCCTATCAACTAGAAAGCTTTTTATCATTTTTCACTGATTTAGCAATTAATATGCAAAAATAAACATTTTAATAAACTTAATTTCTGCACATATGGCATTTAAAGAATGCTGCCTAGTCATAAAGAATCATTTCCTTTTTAATTTCATATAATTAACTTTAAAGTATATACTTGAGATTATTACTATTTATTTTATACATATGAATATTTTAATTAATCACTCTTTGCTCAATTATATGTCAGCTAGTGCTGTGACATTTTTGCACTGCAATCCCAAGTACACAAGAGAATTAGTGCCGAGTGACTGTGTCAGTTCAGTTCTATAGTATGGTCTCCTGTTACTCCTCTTCACTCAAAAAAAAAAAGTCCAATGGATGTTTGTGAATTTTATGGATACACTTTCGTCTAGCTTGATAGATGATTTATTCAAATATGTTGAAAAAATATTAACTGGGTCATAGATCTGTGAACTATGATGACCTTGGCTAAATATGACAAGGCATCAAAAATTTCTTGCATAGATTATTGTCATCCCAATCCTATCCAAACGTTTCCAACGAGGCATGGATTGCCACTCATTTTAACAGAAGTGATGTGGTAACAAATGTGAAATGAGGGCTCTCAATGCTATTATATATTTTAAGATTTTTAAAATCCACTACTCAAACAATAGTACGTTATTTCTACATATTAGGCTATCATATGTAGACTTGCCTGCCCTTAAACAAAAATCAACCCATGCCAAAGTTGACACTATCTTCATTTTGTCTACCATTGAATTGAGGTCCCTTTGCAGATGTATTAATTTTTGAGGTTATCATATTTTTAAATATGCATATATAGAGCATGAGAGACACCTACTGGTTTTTGTAAACCATTGAATGCTATAAGCAATTCTTAAAAGTATATTCAGTTGGCAACTCTGAAATGTGTCAAATCATTTCATATTCAGTTTATGTATGATTTACTGAAGTTTTTATTTTCCAGCATTTAAAAAAAACATGATTTTTAATGAAGTTCTAGATTCATAACATTGTGGGATACCCCTGCAAGGCATTGTTGGCGTGCAGGTAGGACAGGATTGTGTTCACATGACTTGGCCTGAAAGAAAGGTGGGCTGCCCCTCCCCCAAATCTCCTTTCTTTATTGTCCCTCTCCCAGCTGCTCCCTTTTTCCCTTGCAGCCATAAAGTACAGTTAGCTCAGTGGCCCCAGGGGACAGTTTAGAGAACAGGACCTCAGCCTGCTTAGCCTTTGTGCTAGGGTATGCTAGGGTATGCTGGAAACACCCATAAAATATTGGTTTCTTGCTTCTTAAGGTATATAAGTCTAATCCTGCTTGCAATGAAATGAGTCGTGTTTATGTAGCACTCCCAAAGGGTGCTTAGTGTCTTGTAGCTTCACATTCTAACCCTCCCTAATATGGCCAGCCCCTCCTTCCCTAAGGTGTGCATCTGGGCAGAGTGAGGTGGGCCAGTGCCCCCAGCCTGTCCAGACATCATAACACAATTGAAAATAAAATGCAGAGTTTTCATATGGTCCACTCTCCCAGAAACATCCCTGCTGTCTTTCCTGTACAGAAGGGACGTATTTTTAAATGGGTGAATCAACATGGCAATGCCATCATCATTGTCACACACAATCTATAAAGAAGGGTTTGCTCTGGATTTTATCATTTTCTGCGCAGGTGTCTTGCAAATTAATAACTCAGTCTATCCATTCTTATACATGAAAAATGGTTTCACTGCAATGAATATTGACTATCTTTTGTCTATTCCTTCTTTTCCCTAACAAATGCTTTTCTTTACATTGTGTCCATAATTTTACCTTTTCTATAATGGAATTTTGTAGTTAGAATTATACTCTGACTAATGCCAACCTAGAACTGAGCATTAAATAGAGGCAAAAGGATACACATGACAACCCTTTAATGTATGTTCTGTAATCCATAGTCTGGAGAGGAAGGAAAAGAGAAAGATAGAGAAATGGAAAGAAATAAAGAACCTGCCATGGAGGAGGGCTGGGGGAGGGGAGGGAACCGGGGACGTTGGTGGTGGGAGATGGGCACTTGTGGCGGGATGGGTGCTGCTACACTGTATGACCAAAACCCAAATATGAACTTTTAATTGTATATCTTTGTAATTGTAAAAATAAAAAAATTTAAAAAAAAAAGAATTATACTCTGTGCACACTTTCAGATTGAATTGGCATATACTTGAATATTAAAGGTGAATATTAAAGGCGAATCATATATATGAGAGATTTACATACAATTTCCTTAACACTATGGCTTTAGTGTTTTAGTGGTATGATGATTTTTAAAATCAATAGTGCCTTAGTGGTTATTATTATTTCCCTCTCATCCTGACAAAAGTATTGATTTAAAGATTATGTTAGACATTTTTATAAAGTATATTGACATCACCGAGGGAACAAAAAAAGATATAGGTATTACCATAAGTATTGCTTAAGATAAAATCTTTAAAATATACCATATAGTAAATTATTAAAGCTATTATTATTTCAGCCATATACTAACTTCAGTTTACTTCAGCAGAATAAATTTGTCTTAAAAATATTATCTGGGAGTGGTGAGATTTGTGCAGTGGATAAGGAACTTGTCTTTTATGTGCTTGACTAGGATTGATCGCTGCCACCACATATAGTCCTGTGAGCACTGCCTGGATTGTTCCTTGAGTACAGAGCCAGGAGTAAGTCCTCAGCACTGATGGTTATGACCCATATGCAACAACAAACAATTCATCTGGTCTAAATTATGTTCTCTACTATTGAAGTCTATTATATTACACTGTATTGTTTAAAACGTTTGCTCTTCATATATTTAAGACAACGAACGTGTCTATTTACCTGTCGGGAGCCCTGGCCAGCAGCCCCCAGCACAAATGAGGAAGACCTAGATCTTGCAGTACTTCATCCCTGCGGTAAAAGGAGAGGAATGGACTTGGGAGAAACTCTTGCCTTGCAGCTGCTACTGCTTAGAAAGGAAATAAAGAACGACACCCATGCAGCAGGTAGTTCTGTATAGCTGCATTCGATTTACTGGACAAAATTTAAACCTTTTATACAATATTTGGGGAAGAGGGTACAAGCACACATTACAGGGCATTTGCAAGCTCCTGGGCCATTGTAACAGAGAAACAAATGACAATCACAGATTTAGCATTTGCAAGGTAACATTTGCAAGGTAACAATCATTGATTTATATATCCCTGTGATCAGAGGTCAGAAGACCAGGCACATTCTGCCTCACCTTAGCTCTAGCTCTGATTAGCACAGATGTTTTGGGTGTAACCTTATGGGCAGGACCCTAAGGCTAGCAGCTCAGATCATATCCCCCCTTTCCTTTTTATTAAAAACTGGAGGCAGCTGTAGGCTAACCATACAGCTTTATGCAAGGGCATAGAGACTAAGCCTGTCTTAGGTTGCCTCTCCCTGAGAAGGACTTATCTGTCATGGGACACTAGCCCAGCAGCTGCCCTTACATAGTGCCCTCCCGAATACCCACGTACTATCCTTGGGCTGGGTTTTGGCGATAGCACTCATGGCCTGACTAAGCATAATCACAGCTTTAAATAACTTGATTGAAAATGCAGGGCCCAAAGAGCATTGAGATACCAAGCAGTCCCATTAGAGCTGTCATTAACTTCAGATTCCCTCTACCTTAGGCTTTACAAGTCCAGTAAGATTACCATGAAAGCAATATTACCATGAAACCAATGATTAATATGAAACCAATATTAATGTGAAATCAAAACAATTAATAAAATCTTTCACTCAAAGCTCTCCTCCACCATTTTTGACTTTAATCTGTACACCATCCCCATGGTATTATACCCCAAATTTTACAATAAAATCCCCAAATCCTCCAGTCTTTTTATAGCATTGAGTCCGATAATGGTTCACAATTTGTCTGGGGTTCACACATGTTCAGGATCAGGGTGAGGAACCAGACAGTTGTGCTGGTCAGGTGAGGTTGGAGACGTCAGGTTTCTGGATTGTAAAGTTGCCAGTTGGCAAGGTCTGGTTGAAGAGATTGGGGGAGTTTTGCTTTCACTCCAGGAGGTCAGGTCGATGCCTGGGGATAAAGCAAACAAAAACTTGTCCTGGGGGTTACCATTGGCACCCTGGGCAGCAGTGTTAATGGACTCCTCAGGGGGTGACTCTACATATTTTAATGATCAAGCCGGAACCTAGATGGTTTGGAGCACATCTGTGATTTGAAACACAGCCAAATCCACCCATGATTATAAGGGGGTTGGGACCTCTCCACATTGCTGTGGCTGGATCCTTCCATTGGACCTTAATATCTAGTTTTGCTTCTTGTTTCCAATGGCTATGAAAGGGGGAGAGGGAGTCTTCTTTTGAAAAAGTTAAGGAAAATAACGCCAGGTCCAAATGCTGGTGTGAAAAATTTTAAATGTTTAAGGTAATAACTCCAGGCCCAAATGCTGGTGTAGGCTGACTGCCCCCTTTTTTGTTTTTTATTAAAAAAGAAACTATAACTAGCACAAATTAGTAATTTCACCACTTTTAGACTTTTTAGAATTTGATTTTGCCTTACACAAGATTTATTACAAAACAATACTTTGCTAGCATGACTAAGTAAGTTTTTGAATATACATGTATACTTTATACCAATTAACCAAGATTGTTTAAGAGTTTTATCCTTAAAACATTGGTGTTTAGGACTTTTGTAGAGGCACAACAGAATTAAAACACATCATTACCATAAAACAAGAGGATTTTACACATGTTGCTAAAGTTTTACTAGATTTTGATACTGATGGCAAAGCTGACCTGAAATAAAATTACCTTAGCAATAGCACACATTTGTATATCCTATGCAGACCAATTTCAGTTTTGCCCATTTAGAAACCACTAAATTTGAAGGGGCTTTTTGTAAAACAGCCATTTTTTTTTCTTTTGCCTGGGGCTAAAGCTGCTAGCTGACCCCATTCCCACTCTAATTGACCTCCTGGTGTTTTCTAACCAGTTTTTTTCGTAGTTGTTGTTGTTGTTGTTGTTGTTGTTGTTGTTTGTTGTTGTTGTTGTTGTTGTTGTTGTTAGTTTGAGATAAGGGGAGAGAGAAAAGGATTTGTACCTGAAATTTGGTCTCCTAGAATTTTTCGCTAGTGAATTTTTCCTCCTGTTCCCCCATAGTGATAGGTGACATGAGACAGACAAAGGAGGGGTACCTCTCTACAGAGACCATTCAGTTGCTTGTCTGGCTGGTGAAGAACTTAGCCATAGTGGACTCAGCAGTTGTGAGGCTGACCTCTAGGTCAGCACCACCATAGACCATATGTTCTTCATGGAAATCGCAGACAGCCCACTAGAGCTCTGTAACCTTTTGTGGGACCTTAAGGGTGCCAGGTGGTGGAGCCACAGACTCATGCCTGACAGGAGGACCTATCAGGGTGCTCACACAGACACACACACACTCACACAGAGGTTATAACATTCCTCCCCTGCCAAACCCCCCTAGAGATTTCTGGGGAGCATAAAAGTAAAGGTTACATTTTGAATTTCCCTGCAAATTTTTTGGTGGATCTGCCCAAAATTGTTCTAACTGATGTTTACATCAAGGAGGTCACTTATTGAGAAAGGCACCTCTCATTCTCCTAATCAGAAAAGGTCCTCAGTAGCAGCTTGCTTGACCCTAATAGGCCTAGCTGGAGGGAGAGGCTGTGATGATCCCGGAGGCCTCCCCCCTGTTCTTTCCACCCTTTCCTATGTGTCCCAGGAGAAGAGGTTTCCAGCGGGACCAATGGGGCCTCCTTCCTTTAAAAAAGAATGAGACCACAGCTCTTTAAGAGCTCCCTGAGGGCCTTTAAGGCCGGGTGGCTGACCTGAGCTGAATCGCCCATCATAGGAGCAGACCAATGGGATAACTGGTTCCTTAGTGGACGAAAGAGGAAGAGGAAAAAAAGTGGACCACAGGCCTTTCTGATCTGAGCTCAGAGGATTGAAATGACAGTCAAAAAGAAAAGAAAGGGAAAGGAGAAAAGGAGAGAGAGAGGAGGGGAGGAGGCGGCTTTCAAATGCTCGCCTGGCTGGACCCTCGCGGGATCTAAAGAAGTACTTGTCATTGGGCCACACATATTGAAAAGGCAGTCAAGAAAGAAAAGAAAGGAGAAAAGGGAGAGAGAGAGAGAGAGAGAGAGAGAGAGAGAGAGAGAGAGAGTCAGTGACACTATCTCGTTCAAGTGAAAGAATGACATAAAAATGCCTATGCCGTGACAGACATAGGAGACAGAGCCTGGGATGGACATCTACATTGGTTCCCAAGTTGAGGAATTGCCAACCACGCATCCCCAATCCAAAGGAATATTGGGTTCGGGGCAAGTATCAAGGCCTTACCTCCTTACCTGGTCCGGTGTTAGGACGAAGCTGTCCCATGTTTGAGCACCAGATGTCGGGGGACCCTGGTCAGCAGCCCCCAGCACAAATGAGGAAGACCTAGATCTTGCCGGACTTCATCACTGCTGAAAAAGGAGAGGGATAGACTTGGGAGAAACTCTGCCTTGCCGCTGTTGCTGCTGAGAAAGGAAAGAAAGAAAGAATGAACGACACCCCTGCAGCGGGGAGCTCTGGATAGCAGCATTCGCTTTACTGGGCACAGTTTAAACCTTTTATACAATATTTGGGCGGAGGGGGTACAAGCACATTACAGGGCATTTGTAAGCTCCTGGACCATTGTAAGAGAGGAACAAATGACAATCACAGATTAAGCATTTGCAAGGTAACCTTTGTAAGGTAACAATCACTGATTTACATATCCCTGTGATCAGAGGTCAGAAGACCAGGCACATTTGCTTCACCTTAGCTCTAGTTCTAGCACAGATGATTTATTAGCACAGATAAGGGTGTAACCTTATGAGCAGGGCCCATTTCTGGGTCCTGCCCTTAGGGTCTTGTGGCAGGAAAATGCTGGACCCTAAGGCTAGCACCTCAAAGCCCAACATTTACTGTTTCAGTATTTTGATACATCATCAGTATATGATACATCATCCCCCAAATTGTTAATAACAGTTTGTTTTATTATCACTCAGTTCACTGGTAATACTTGTCTTAGTTGTTGCATTGAGGATAGCTCTATACTGGTTAGGGTAGTAAAAGCTGCTAAATATTAGTGCAAGCAAAAGTGTAAAATCTATAAAATAGATAGCAGATTCTAACTTACAGCTTCAGACTGTGAATTTTACCTCAGTTTACTTATTTATCCTTGAAAACAAAATCTAGTGAATCTGTTTTACCAAGATTCCACTTTCTAAGAAGCTGCATTCAGTTCTGAAAGTTCTCATAGAACTCACCATCAATCATTGCTATAATTAAGACCAATATAAATCCAAAGGATATGTGGAAAAATAAACAAATTAGTGTTGCTTACAGCAAACTTCTTACTGACAAATTTATTCTGAGATGCTGCGAACCTGTTGTGATAAGAGGTCCATATCAGCCCCAGTCCCCCGGATAGTTTGAGTTCGTACTTGTCCTTTTCTGCCAATGAGTGGCTCTACTTTCAGTTTTTAGTCTCCAAGTGATATGATAAATGGGATTGTGATTTAATGTATTATATACATTCCTTATGGGGAATATCTGTCAAAACAATATCTGTCAAAATCTCTTCTGATTACCTTCAATTAGTCAACCCCATTTTATTTGAATCCCTGTATTACAGACATGTTTCTTTTTATCTTCTGATAGTCACATTTCAGTAAACTGCTAGACTTATTCTAAAACGATATTTCTACAATTCTGTCACTTCAATAGGCTAGTATCCAGAATTCTACTTAGTTTCCAGAGGTGTGCATGTGTGTGTGTGTGTGTGTGTGTGTGTGTGTGTGTGTGTGTGTGTGTGTGTGTGTGTGTGTTGGACAACACCCAGTGGTACCAAGACTTACAGGACCATTCCTGGCAGAACCGAGCACCATATATAGGTGGCAGGGATCCAACCAAGGTCAGCTGTATTCAGTGCCATACCTTGCTGTCTATATTATTTATCTTTCTGGCTCCTGCTGTTTGGGGGCCACCTCGCCCAGAGGTGCTCAGGAATTATTCCTGGCTTGTGCTCAGGCATCACTTCTGGCAAAGCCAAGTTGAACCTATGTAGTGCTGGAATCAAATCCGCAGTTGGTCATGTTCAAGAAAACTATGTCTGTACTGTTTCTCTGATTTTCAAGAAAAATGTCTGTACTGTTTCTCTGACCATCCAGGCATTTTTATGCATACAAAAATAACCACTGTCTCTTACTTCTTTGTAATTATCTTTAATCCTCTTGCAAAAGAGAGACTCTTACCACCACGAAGAATGCAGTTTCACAAATAGTCTGTTGTTTTGATGTTATAAGAAATTTCTAAAATTAACAAGCCTTTATGCATAGATCTTTCACTTTTAATTTTTCACTTGAAATTTTGGCAGCAGTAGAAAAGGGAAAAAAAGCTTCGTAAATTTATGTATTTTTGCCATTGCTACATGGTGTGGAGAACAACATGTTTTTCCTGTAAAGGTTGAGTTTATGTTGTTTCTTGACTTAACCTATTTATTCATTTTAAGTTTGACTCCAGCATTCATTTATTCTACCAAGAGTTGTGCTCTCAACACTTTTATCACAGTCTCCAAATAGCCCTTCATTGATTCAGTAAGTATGCTATTTCTTTTTCTGAATTTATCAAGATTGCATAGTAAGAAAAACAAGGTTCCCATTATTCTTTTTTTATGCACATTTTGTTATTTTCTGTGTCTTACCATTTTTATTAAAATCTCAATTAATGACATGCTAGGGCATTACATATTAATTTCTTTGAATTAAGAATAAGAAATAGCCAGGAGTTTATGGTAGAATGTCCATGAAGATAAAAACCAAAAAAGATAGTGAAGGCCACAGGACATTCTCAGATCAGCAGGACTAGATGAGTGACACACACTGGAAAGAACATGACAGGACAAGTGATATCATTTACAGGAAGCAAAGATGGAGAGGCCTGGACATTGGGGTGGAAACTAGTAGGATCCACTTAAGCCATGCAATAAAGAAACATTAAAATCAGGAGTACTGGGAGTTTTATATGCTAATTTTATGTATAAAATTCAAGGACCCACTCAGGAACTTGCCAGTTTCATGATAACACATCTATGCTAATTAATTCATCCTATTTTCTAGGAAGGTGGCTTAATTTGATGCATCTCATTCCATGCAAGTCTTTCTAGGCATACTACTAATGCCTAGAATAGTACTGAATTATTTGAATTCAATAATGAGTATTTGTGTGATGTTTTTGCTCTTTTTTGTTGTCTTGCTGATTTTTTTTCTCTCATTTCTTTCTTTTCTTTTTTTTCTATCTGGGTCACACCCAGTGATGCCCTGGGGTAACTCCTGGCCCTGTACTCAGGAATTATACCTGGCAGTGCTTGGGAACCATATAGGATGCCAGGGGTCAAACTTGTGTTATCTGCCTGTAATGCAAAACGTACTACTTGCTGTACTAATGCATTGCTCCTCTTTTACTTCTTAAAATTAAATACTTAAAATTAAATAGTTAAGCTGTGAACTCTAGGGATTACTATTTGATTTAATTTCCTGCTTTCCATTTCCTGGGGTGACTTAGATTTCAAGACTATGTATTAAGGGACAACTTCACACCTTTTAAAATATAGAATATTGAGGTTGGAGAAAAAATACAGATGGTACAGCACTTCACGTGCACCAGCAGACATAGGTTCTATCTCTGGCACATAAATAATCCCCTGAGCCTTAACATTGTGATCCCAGAGTTAGGAATAAGTCTGAGTACCACTGGTTGTAACCCCAGACTCCCAAATAAATACATTTTATGTTTACACTATGCCTACCAAACATATAATAATATATATGGGGGGCCAGACTATAGCACAAGAGTGGGTGGTTTGCCTTACCTGCAGCCTAACTGGATCCAAATCCCAGAATTCCATATGGTCCCCTGAGCAACATCAGGAGTATTTCCTGAGTGCAGAGCCAGGAGTAACTCCTGAGAATACTTGGGAGTGACCCAAAAGGGCAAAAAAAAAGAAGGAAAATAAACAATCTGTGCATTACTTTATTGAATAACACTACCTGTCAGGGAGCCGCTGGGTCCCGAACAATACTGGGAAGCGAGTTCTCTTCTACCGCTGAAGTAGATGGGGAATGGATGAAAACTCAGGAATCCAGCAAGGTTTTAAAATGGCTTTACTATCACAGGTTCCAATATACAATCCAAGAGCAGGGAAGAGCTCTGGACTCTGGGTTCCCAGCTAGACCCTAGCCAGGTGCAGGTCAAGATGGCTGCCACCACGTGTTAAAGCCCAACAGAGAATGGAGAGGGGAGAAGCAAAAAGCCAAGGGAAGTCAAAATGGCAAAAGAGAGAGCTGTTCTTTTCTTGCAGATTGTTTGTAGATAGATACCTACCAAAACTTCCCAGCGGGGGCCCATTGTGGGCTTGGCTACGTAGAGATGAAAAGAGGTAAATAGTTTTATTGAAATGCAGCACTTCAAATGGCCTTCTTGCTGTTTACAAGTACCCAGATCTGATTCAAAGCCCTCCTAGCTGATCTGGGAGGAGCTAAAGCTAAGAGTAGCTGGAGGCTAAATAGGGTGTCACCCAACAACCACCAACTATGTGTTGGACTTTTTAAATCATGTGGGAAAAGAGTAAAAACACCTAAGAAAAACATCAAACCAAAACAGATATACAAGAAAAACAAATATGATTAATAAAATTTAAAAATTGCATGCATAATTTTGTCTTGTTTCTAGTACTAGGAGCTGAATTCATCTTAACTGCTACAAAAGACATAAGAAACGTTCATTAAGATAAACTTTGGATAGAACAGTTACAGATGAAAATAAGCTATTCAGTTAATTGGAGCATAGAATTTTATCCCAAGACATAGTATTATTTTAACTGTTTTAAAATTTTATACATATTAAATGTTTTAAAGAAGAATGTAAATATAGCTCCTGATATATTGCAATCTTAGTGAGTATTAGGGACGAATTGGTTGGTAATTATGCTGTTACATGATGCAGAAGAGATTTATTATAAGAAATAATTTTAAGTACCCATAGCACTTTGGAAACATTTTGCAAGAAAGATGCAACTTTCATTGTCCATAGAAGCTCAATTTATGTGAGAAAAATTGTTTTAAAAACATTTTATAAAAAACTTTCATCTCATGTTGAGTTTAATGGCTACTCTCTTTTATAAAAATATTGAATCCTTTGAGATTTTAGCCGATTATCAAAAATTTGGGTAAATAACCAACATGTTCCTTATTTGTAACTATATAGCTATTTCATTCCTAATAGGATATACTCAAAAATCATTTTCTATTTTGCTACAAAGTAATATATTTTCACTTTGGGCTTTATTCAGAATAAGATAGTTTAAAAAACTATTGTTTTAAACTTATGAGTTTTAATTTTTTATTATTTTATCAGAGTTTTTCCTCTGAAATTCTTGTTCTCTCCACCTGAACATCGACCTTCCTTATTCTTATCTTTACTTTTTACAATTTATACTCATATAATATTTTTTCTGGTAAAGTATTTTCTTCTAAGTCAATAAATATATTGTAAGAATTTGTAAAGAGTATTTTAAATGTAAATGCTCAGAGAAATATTTGAGGTGAATTGGAAATCAGTATATTCCATCAAGTTTAATGTTTTATCTGTCATGAACCACATACTTCCTGAATTTTCTTTTCCATCCATTTAAACTGAGTCAAATCTAAGTGTTTTTCTTGGGAGGCCTTTGCCAACAGACGGTGCCAATTTTACTCATCCTATACTATGCTATTCATGTATACACCATCTGCAGCCTTTGCATGTACAATAATGGGTTATAGGTGCCCTCTGTACACACATGCACATGCGCACGCACACAAACACACACTGTTCTGACATCTTAGCATTCACTTAGAGGCTCAAAGATCTGAGGACTAAATGGATTAATCTCTGACTAAATCAATAATGAAAAGATTATGTGTATCAGTAATTGACACAAAGACTGCAGAGATAATACAGAGTTTAACTTGTTTTCCTTTCATAAAAATGAACTTGGTGTGACCATCTGTAAGTAGCACGTGATCCTGAGTATTGTTGACTATAGCCTTAGACACCCTGGAGCAGAGCCACATTTCCAAGGGCTTCTGTCACACTGCAGGTCTCAAGCAACATCATATCTTTGGGTTCTTTCAATGAAGCAATGACCCAGTTGGAGAGAATACCCTAAAGTGGCCCCAATGCCATTCTAATGGTTCTTGGGAGTCCCTGCCCGAAACCAATGAAAATAAAGAACTGAATAAAGGCATACATTATTTATAGAAGTTGTAAATACATAGAAATCACTTGGTCAATAATATTTTAATTTTTATATTATGCAACAAAAATTTCATGATTTCTTAAATATGTGTTTGTATTAAGAGTGCCAAATTATGTTTTTCTTATTAAAATTTATCTCAGTAACCTATTACATATTCTGTCAAACAGCATTTTAATATACTATTTATTTGGGAGAGCAAGGGCAAAATTCTATTTCTTTGTTTCAGTTATGTGATTGATATTTAATTAAAAACAAAAATTGATTGTAAAGTAATGATTTAGAACATCCCCCTAAGGGATCAGAGAGGAAAACACTGACGCAATATGACAGATTCTTACTTTCCAACGTTAGTTATAGGAGACATATTATAAATATAATAAGTCAATTTATTTTCAAAAAACATATTACTAGTGTTGCAAAACAAAATTAAGCAAATGATCACTGATATATCATGCTTAGGAATAGAAAGTAAATTATTGACATTTAGTCTAAAAACTTGCAGAGACTTGCAGACATGGGGCAGAGCTGCTACTGGCTCTCATGAGGCGCCCGGGAGGGATGGTGGGTTCTAGCCCTGGCCCACCATCCCAGCAGAGCCTCGCAACAAGCCAGAAGACCCCCACTCCATGAGGGCCTCCATTTTCCACATCCGGACTTCTCTCTCGTCAGACCTCCACCCAGCAGACCAGCCAATCAGCGTCCGGCTCACGCAGCCGCTTGCGGCTGCGCGGGTTCATCAATAAATGCTAGACTTAGAGGTGCCTACAAGAGTATGCTACCTGCACGGCAGAGCCTGGCAAGCTACCTGTTTTGTATTTGATATATGCCAAATACCAGTAACAATTATAGACCTCATTCCGGAATGGATTGGGGCTCTTTATGTTCCTGGAGCAAGCAGATGCCTTGGGCTCTACTAGCATGAGACAGGACATATGGAGATGTTACTGGGGCCCGCTCGAGCAAATCGATGATGAACGGGAAGACAGTGACAGTGATACAGTGAGTCTAAAAACTTAATACAAAAGTGTGCTGCTCAATATCTATTTCCCTTTGACAGTGCAAGACAAAAAAGCAAAAGCAGACTTCTTTACTGTGGGATGCTGAATTTCTGTTTGGAAGCCAGTAAGAAGCAGAAGTCTCAGTGAAGAATGTTTATCCTGCTTTCCAGTTACATCACAAAGCTTTTTTTTAATTGGATACTTGTGACATAATAATAAGATAATTATATTATTTATATTTATAAGAAAGAAAAATTGGACATTTATATTTTACATCGGAGTCCTATAAATTGGACATTAAAGAAAATTGGACATTTATATTTCATATCAGAGTCCTATATAATATACTCAAAGTTGATTTACACATATTAGGAATGTGGTAATGCAAAAATGCAATAATTTTTATCCTTACAAGTAGCAGAATGTTGAACTTGGTAAATTATGTTTTTGTAACGCTTGCATGATAAGGAAATATATACAGAGGATGAAAAGGTATTAGAGATTAGTAAAATTTGTAAAGCAATAAAACAAACTTATAAATAAGTGATATGTTGACAGAGATCGATAGAGATAAAACAAAATATATGATGTGCATACATGAGTTTGAAATTGTGTTATGCTGCTTTTATCTCACTGAATGAAAATGAGTTTCTAGACGATATAATTTGTATGAAGTTATGTCAAATGGCACTATTGTTAGGAACTAATTTACCTACTTTCTAAGTTTTGGTTGTTTTTTTTTTCCCCTGACTTTACAGCAAAAGAAAATCACATACCAGAAATTTACCATATAGACTTGTGATATACTTTTCCTGAAATATATTTTAACTTTATTATCTAGTCAAATCTTGTCCTTCTCTTTCTTTCTTATGAAAAGTCATACATGGCAGAGAGAAGAGATAATTGATATTAATGTCATGTAATAATAAAACCAACAGAAAGAAAAAACAGCCATGTAGATATCTCTATCTCGATGTAGTTTGTCACAGATTTAACCCCCTTAACAATCCTGGTCATCATCTTCTAGAATCTCATACTGAATTTTTGCTGCATTCCATTGTCTTTATAATAAACCATATCAGATGACTGATACAAGAATCAATTTCTTCTTCTTGCTAAGTTACTCTATGAATAGAATAGATAATGGTAAAATTGTTTAAAGGGTGATTGTAATGTAAGAAAATATAAGGTAAGGAGAAATTGAACAATGTCTGTGGGCACTCTCTGAGAAGCTGGGTCAGGAAAGAAAACAGCGTCGCCAGCAACAAGAACTGTGTATCCATCTGTGTGCAGAATTCGCACAGGGCCTTAACTCAGTCCCAGTTTATCAACTCAATAAACCCAAAGGTGTAGATACTTTATCACCCTGTTTGCAAGAAAAGCTATCTGTGTAACTGTTGATTTAATGAACACTCCCAATGTTTGAACAAGCAATTGATAATGAACTGAATGATTTCTTATGCTTGCTTTTCTATTGATTTCTTATCTAGATATATAAAACTTATGAGTTTGAGTTATGAATTTGAGTCCTATTAGTATGTTAGTACAAATAAAAACTGTGACCATACCATTTCTGATTCATATTTTATCAGTACAGTTTAAATTAGGAAGGAGCTATCAGTAATTTTATGGAACTATTGTTATTTGTACTTCATTGGGTATTATAAAAGGGTATTTGAGACTGTATGTGTATGATTGTCTTAAGAATTTACCACACTTAATACCTGAAACAACCCATGAACAATATTTTAAATGTAATCTTGTTCTGAATTACAGAAATAGAATAGTTTATGACATCAGTTTAGACTGAGCATGCAGAATTCAACTTTTTTTGTGTATTGTGGTTTCCAAAACAGACACTGAACGGTTATCATACATATCCCTTTACCTACTTTCAACACCCAGTTCTAGTCCAGAATTATCATTTCCAACCATTATTGTCATACTGATCGCTTCGTTATCTTATGCACCCTGTGCCCCACACACACTTGTGGTAGATTCCAACCACTGACCAGTCTTCCTGACCTCTGCTTTTCGGAGCCTTGGATATTAGTCATACTGTATCTTCAATCTGATGTATGTTGCATATGCATTGATGTTGCTGGACTTATTTTATGCCTCATAATTTTCTACTAAATGCTTGAGATTCTGTAAAGAACTTGAGAAACTGAAAATGATATCTTTACTGCCTAAATATCTCACATTTTATCACTATCATATATCTGCTGTATACCAGAATGATGTGAGAATTTGAATTAATACAATTAGGAGATTAAAGCTATTCAGTTATCCTTAGTGAATCTGAGTTTTCATATTTTTTGGGGGTGAGGGCTTGTAGTCACAACGTATATAAATTAGGGTTTACTCAAATCTACATTGAAGCATCAGTCCTGGTGGTTCTTGACGGACAATATGTTGTTCTGGGGACTGAAACCGGGTTGGCTGCATGCACGGAAAGCTCCCTACCCACTGTACTATCCTTTCTGGAACTCAAATTCTTGTAAAGATAAATTGTACATAAAATGATGGATTATTATTCTGACAAAGATACATTTTTAATAAATTTTGTTTTCCCTCACCTTTGTCCATTATCCATAGTTATATATAACTATACTTTTATACATATATAACTATATATAGCCTGGCAAGCTGCTCGTGTAGTATTTGATATGCCAAATACCAGTAACATTTATATTAGGTCATTCCTGTGACCTAATATAATGGTTTGAGGCTCTTTATGTTCCTGGAGCAAGCCGATGCCTTTGGGTTCTACTAGCATGAGACAGGACATATGGAGATATTACTGGTGCCCGCTCTAGCAAATAGATGATTAACGGGAAGATAGTGATAGTGATGTAACTTGTAAGTCATAATCTCTCTCTCTCTCTATATATATATATATAACTATATATATAACTATATATATATATATATATACATATATAGCATTTCTGCCACTTGTATCTGAGTCTCTGTATCAGGCATACCTGGGCTTGAAATAGACTTCACTGTAGGGCAGGATTCTGACGAGTAGTTATATATAACTGACGAGCAGTTACACACACACACACACACACACACATATGTATAGTCTCCTCTGCTATCTCCTTACATTTTCTAGCCCTACTGTTATTTGCACTTGATTTGTGTTATCTTTCTGTGAGAAAGTACAAGTAAGCCCTTGTTAATACAATTAGTTCTCAGTTGTACCAAAGCACTGTTATGGACTTATCCTACAATACCAGTTGGTTCAATTAGGTAATACTAATCTCTATTGTGCTGGTGTTAGGAGAAATAGTTATTTGAGAATAAATATAAATGAAACTATGAGGGCAGAGTCCATATGTTGAGAAAAGTGTACTGAGAAGAGATAAAGAAGAACTTATGTTCTCTTCCCTGCCTTCTGAGAATGCACAGAAAACGTGATGGTCTACAAAACAAGGTAAATTCTTAAAGTTGAAAAATCAATGCCACCAGCACTTGAATCTTTGAACTTCCAAGTTCTAGAATAGGGGCCAGAACCATAATATAACAGGCAGGATATTTGTGTTGCATGTGTCTGTATCAAGTTTTATACCCAGCAAACTGTGCGCCCCCCAAGAGTGATTCCTGAGTACAGAGCCATGAGTAAACCCTCAGCATTGCTGAATATGACTCCCAAACAAAGAAACAAAACAAAAAAAATCCCAAAATAAAAATAATAAAACTACTCTAGAATGTTAGTGATGAGAGTTGTTGTTTACCTTAATTCACTTTACATATAGTATTCTGCTCTTAAAGCCAAATTAAGTTATTACGGTACTTCTACAATTATAAGTTTAGTCTTTACTAATGGTCCTGAATGATGCTTGCTACTAATCTGATCCATCACAAAAATTCATTCCCAAAATAACTATGAGGTTGGGCTGTTTGAGAGTTTAGTTTCTTGTAACGAAATTGAATCATCAATATATCCACAAGAATTCTAGTGCTTATGTCTTTCCATCAAGAGTTTGAGATTAAATTTTTAATTTAAAAAAAAATAGATGCATGTCTTAGTGGAGTTTTATGGCCATCATATATTATCTACTCTGTAAGGTTTAAAGTGCAGTGAATATATTCTGAAACTTTGTTCCACCTTTACTTGGATGTTCAGTAGGATTCGTGAAGAAATATCTCCATAGGATCATGATGAAGGGCTGAAGCAAGTGTCCAGCAGGTAGGATTTTTGCCATGCATACAGCTGACACAGGTTAATTTCCCGGCATCCCATATGGTCCCCCAAGCACCTCCAGGAGTAATTCCTGAGAGCAGAGACAGGACCAACTGCAGAGCTTTGCCAGGTGTGACCCAAAAAAGCAAAACTAAATAAAGGGTCATGATGAACCCCATTCTTTTTTTAAATGATATTTTACTTAAAGACTTAGTCTGTCTGTCTTTCTTTCCTTTCTTTTCTTTCTTTCTTTCTTTCTTTCTTTCTTTCTTTCTTTCTTTCTTTCTTTCTTTCTTTCTTTCTTTCTTTCTTTCTTTCTTTCTTTTTCTTTCTTTCTTTCTTTCTTTCTTTCTTTCTTTCTTTCTTTCTTTCTTTCTTTCTTTCTTTCTTTCTTTCTTTTTCTTTCTTTCTTTCTTTCTTTCTTTCCTTCCTTCCTTCCTTCCTTCCTTCCTTCCTTCCTTCCTTCCTTCCTTCCTTCCTTCCTTCCTTCCTTCCTTCCTTCCTTCCTTCCTTCCTTCCTTCCTTCCTTCCTTCCTTCCTTCCTTCCTTCCTTCCTTCCTTTCTTTCTTTCTTTCTTTTCTTTTGCTTTTTTGGGTCACACCCGGCAATGCTCAGGGGTTACTCCTGGCTCTGCACTCAGGAATTACTCCTGGCGGTGCTCGGGGGACCATAGGGGATGCCGGGGATCGGACCCAGGCCAGCATGAGCCGGCCGTATGCAAGGCAAACACCCTACCCATTGGGCTATCGCTCCGCCCCATGAACCCCATTCTTAAGTTCCTAGGGTATGCCCTCTCTTACTACTGACATATGTTCACCAATGGACAGCGATCCTAGTTTCTTTCTTTGTATGGATGCCATGTGTGTTACCAACACCTAAAGCAATGTGTATGTTCACATCTCCTTCTTTCATTTCTCTTTATTTTTTACATCTCTCCAGACCTATTCATTTATAGCTAAGATTCAGTAAGGGATTTGAACTTTGTCATGCATTTTATTGTAAAAGTGATCATTTAGTTTCTTTACCTAAAACCAAATCTCCCTTCCCCATCAGGTTCTCTCTACTTGGTCTGAAGTGTTTGCTCTTTCATATGAAATAGCCACAAACCTAGTGGCTGAAAATCATCAGTGTTCATTAACTCACTGTTTTTGTGAGCCATACATATAAGTACAGATAGATCATCAGTTTCAATGTATTTAATAAGGTTGTGTCATACAGAACATTTTATAAGTGGTGAGGAGAATTTTCCAGAATATTCATGTAGAAGAGAGAAGTTGAAGACCTCAGTAACATGCTGGTTATTGGCAAGAGTTACATTTGGTTCAGTGGCATTGGGATTGTTTCAATGTGGATACTTGCTTTAACACAGATTATGAGGACAATCTACCAACTCAGAAAATGTAGGCTAATTGTGGAAGTAACATATTTTGTAATCTTAATCTTATTTTATTGACTAGAAGCCAGAAATTGAGGTAGTTTATGGTGAAGAGATGAAAGTACCTAACTTTGGTTACTAGTAAAAGGCATTATTGAATGTTATGGTGTAATCTACTAGAAATATTATAGTAAATGTGCATAAGTGCTTAACATTATCTAGCATCTAGCATTCTATATACTCAGGATGTGTATCTTTTACTGCTATTCTGATGAATCACAAAAGTACTGCAATAGTGTATATACTCATATTTTATTTGATTGAATATTGTAAGTCAGTAGGATGATGTAAAAAATGTAACTAAATATTATATTCACTGTCCAGTTAGCAGTAGTTAACATTGTCAGTATAAGTTGCCAAACCTCTGATAATATTAACTATGATTTGCTAATTCTGCAATAATAAGCTACCCAAATTACGCAGGAGAAAGTAATCTTTGGATTAATTTGTAATTTAAAGTAGCATAAGAATAATTAAAATCATTAAAAGTTAACTAAATTAATAATTGTTAAGAATACTGGATAATACTGATTTTGAATAATTATCTCAGGAATGTATATATTTAAATTTTTACTTAAATATTTTAGTTATTTTCAAATAATATCCCCACCTTTTCAAACACATTTCTGAAATGAGTGCAATAAAAAAATAAATGAATTTTAGACTTTTTTACTGAAAGAACTATAATTCTGGAATATTTGACTAGGAAATTATTCTATGGTTACTTTAAATGTTTCAGATTGTATATTTCACATCTTTTTAATTATGTACTTGAGTTGGGTGTGAAGGGGAGTGGGAGAGCCTCATGCTGGGAGTGAGGGTTCTGGATGGCGAGTGTGCCTGCTTGGGTGTCCTGCTGCTCTCTCTAAACTTTCCCGGGTCTGGTGAGGGGCTGGGGCAATATCGACCAGTTATCAAGGACGCACCTGTGTACTTAGGATAAATATAGTTCATTTCTACTGTCTCTGCAGGATCTCATCTTTAAGGTAACAAGATGCATTGTGTACTTTCTCACTAGACTGTGGAATGTGTCATTCAGGTAGCTAGGAGATACACGATTTATAGGGAATAGGATGAGGGCTGCCTCTTTGATGTATGTTCTCTGGAAACTGTGGTTTCCTTGGTTAGAGGAACAATGTATATTCAGATCATATAGACCCTATCCCACAGCATCCAGCTTCACTTGATGAATTAGTTTAATGTTCAGTTTGCTTATTTACTGGCTGTGAAAGAACACTGATACACATACCATAGAGGAAATGGAAAGTTATTTTGCAAGATATTCCAGTGTTCCATTTTATTTACCATGCTGTAAATATTTGTTCTATTCTTCTACATAGTGGCTAGGTCAGTAACATAAATCTGCAAATAGATCATTGTGTAGGTACATCAACCTCGTTAAAGAGCATTTTTCCCAGGATATATGGCCTTTTTTGGAAAGCAGGCAATTGATTTAACTAGCAAACAAGGAACCAAGCTTATAAGGGATCTCTGTGTACTTAGAATTAAAAATATCCCATCATTACACAATCAATTTGAAAGGCAATGACTCCTTTTATCAAATCCAGTTTTATGGGAAAAATTTATATCATACCTTCTATATGATTATATTTGGATAAGACTTTTAGGGATAAGATATAAAATGGAATGTTTTGAATGGGTTCTAAGAAGAAGAAATTAGGATACAGGCAAAATACACAGAAGACCATGTTAGTAGAGTGAGAAGGTATCTATTTGCAAACAAAGAAGAGAGGTATCAAAAAGGAAAAATAAAGTAAAAACCCAATTTAAATAGATGATGTCAGATTGCTAAATTGTTAGATCTGAGAAAACAAATTTCAGTTGTTTCAGTGACACAGCCTGTGATGTTTAAAACGTCACACCTACCAAACTCATATAAAGAATAACTGTGTTTCAAGATGGGCTCTCCCAGTGGTGGGGAGAAAGGGTATGAAAGAAGAACCAAAAAAAGCAGTAATGAGGGTCTTGCACACTGTGATGTGGGAACGATGTGGTAAATCGGTAGATCAAAATCATATATGTGAGTAATACCTTTATTATTACAACTCAATCAACCCGATGCCATTGGGCTACATTGGCACGTGATAGGGTCCAATGGAAATGTTACTGGCACCCGCTCGAGCAAATTGATGAATAACGGGATTCAAGTGATCAAGTGATTACAACTCAATGTCTTAGATTTTAAAAGTAACCAAGGGCCAATGAGAGAGTACAGGAATAAGGCATGAGTAGTGCAGTTTGATCAGTGTCTTCCATGTCTCTCTGAGTACTGAGAGCCGAGAGTGAATCAAAAACAGATACATGAGTAGTGATTTTTGTTTTAGATTTAAAATCAAATTTATTTATTTTTGTTCATCTATTTTTTGTTATTGAATCACAGTTATATACAAAGTTAGAAAATTGTTCATGATTGGGTTTCAGTCATATAATGTCCCAGTACCCATCCCTCCATGAGTGTACATTTCCCACCACCAATATTCCTAGATTCATTATCTTGCTCTCGCCTGCCTCTATGGACACTATTTTCACTCCCTCTGTCCTTTCTCTCTCTCTCTCTTTCTCTCTCTCTCCCTTTCCCTCCCTCCCCTTTTTATGCATTATGACTTGCAATACAAGTACTGAAAGCTTATATAGGTCCCTTTATCTACTTTCAACACTCACATCTTGTCCAGAGTGATTATTTCTAACTACTATGTCATCCTGTACCCTTCCCTATCCTAACTGCACTTTGCCCTACACAGACTTGCGACCAGCTTCCAACCATTGACCAGTCCTCACAGGAGTAATCTTTGAGCACTTCTGTGTGTGACCTCCAAACCAAATACTAATAATAATGCAATTAGATTAAAATTAAAAGAACTATGCTTCTTAGCCCTAGTTTAGAATTTCCTACATGGATTTTTTTTGGTTTCCTTGCCTTATAAGGTATGGCTTTTGTTCGAGCCAGCTGTGTATACAGTGTATTTAGCTCACAGTCTGGCACAATTTCATATCTTCTCATCTCCTAAAGTTTGAGGTATGCTCTTAGATGGACAAAACTTCTGCCACCCACTTACTCTCATGCAATCTTTATCAATTCATAATTCTTCCATAGTAAAGGGAGTTTTCTGAACAAAGTTTATAGAACCCTATATTTTATTTCAGGGGATAATGAGTGGCACTGGGAATGGGTTAGCCATTTAACAAGGAAAACACTTTACCTACTGCACGAATCTTTGGCTCCATACTATAATTATTTTAAACACAACTCCTAGCATCTTGTTGAAAACTCTGGACTCAACAGCTATAAGCAGAAAATCATCATTACTCATGTCTCATTCTACTCTTAGAAGTGTTTTAATGACTTACTTCCTATTTCTTGTATGAACTATTTCTTTTTTAGGGGTGGTGGCCAGTGATTGTTTCAAACACTGTTGTCCTCAGAATTTGCTTCTGGTTTTGTTCTCATAGGTCATTCCTGGTCCCTCAGATGGAAGCAGATCAAACCCTGGTCAGTCATGTGCAAGGCAAGCAAGTAACATACTTGCTACATTATCAGTTCCACTTGTGTTTTATGAAATCATAAATGGCCAATTTTCCCTCTTTAACATTTATTCTTTAAAGTAACACACAGGAAAGTATTTTTTCCTGTGTACAATGTTTTAATTATATAGTTTCCAGGAAATTATCAAGCATTACAGAAGTGTTACTATTTGCCTCTAGAGATGTAGTATTCTAATAGGAAAATTTTATGTTTAAAAAATCTTGGGGCCGGAGCGATAGCCCAGCGGGTAAGGCGTTTGCCTTGCACGTGGCCGGCCTATGCCGGCCTGGGTTCGATCCCCGGCGTCCCATATGGTCCCCTGAGCACCGCCAGGAGTAGTTCCTGAGTGCAGAACCAGGAGTAACCCCTGAGAATTGCCGGGTGTGACCCAAAAAGCAAAAATAAATAAATAAATAAAAAATCTAAGTGACAAGGAACTTAAAAATTTAATGGAGAAACTCCAGCTTGAATTTTCTATCTTATTCTGTATGGCGCATTATTTGGAAGGCAGAACTTCTAGTAGTGATAGTGGGTGGTGGGTAGGGCAACTTGCAATTCTCAATAAACCAACCTGCAGTTCAGGGACTGAAGAGGCAAGACTATCCTTCCCCTTACAGTTCTGGGGACTTCCAAGGCTATGCCCATAATTCCTCAGCATCCTCTAGGGCTGCTCCTGGACATTTTCAGAACTGTTCATTCTGTCTGTACATATTCTAGACATATGTGCCTGCTGCTATACTAAATCCAGGCCCCTGAAGTTTCCATTTTAATCTCTATATTGAGTCACCAACCAGAATAAAATAAATGGTTTATAAGAGAAGTTACTATCTTGCCTTACTTAAAAACAATTCAAATACATGTTTGCTGTAGAATATTGCATGTTTGGTTTGGAAAATGTTTGGAAAATGTTGTTTACTTGAGTATAATGCAGTATGCCATCTGAATAGTTTCCTCAGAATCCTCTATTGGCATTTTACTGTAGCATCTAATGACTTCTTCAAACCTGGCTGATCTTAACACCCACTTTTTCTGGGTTTCTGGCATTTCATCACATATTGGAGTCCATATCTACATCTAGTTCAAATAGCTCCACTCAGGAGGACCGGTATGGGGTTGACTACAAATATGGAATCTTCACCATTGTTCAGAATGCTAAATTTTAGTTATAGTTTTCATAAGTTTCAGCTTCCCCCACCTTTTATTTAAATAACTGGTTTGCAAAGTTGTTCATGATGATTTGTTACAGGCATTCAATATTTCAACTCCAATCAAACTACCATTAGAGTCTTCCCTCCACTGTTTCTCAAATTTTCCCAACTAACCCTCAAGCCTACCCCATAGTAGGACCAAAACTTGTTATCACTTGTATCACTTGTCTTCCTGTTGTTCATTGATTTGCTCGAGTGGGCATCAGCAACATCTCCATATGCCCCGTCTCATGCTACTGTAGCCCAAGGGCAACTGCTTCTCCAGAAACATGAAGAGCCTCAGACCATTCCTTCACGTCATTGGTATAAGGTCTATAATTGTTACTGTTTTTTGGCATATCAAATATGACATGGGTAGCTTGCCAGGTTCTGCTGTGCGGGTGGGATACTCTTGTAATAGCCTCTCATCTCCTGCATGTAATGATGAACTGAGGAAAGATTGGCTTTTCTGCTGGGAGGGGTCTGGATGTTGAAAATGGTGGCCCTCATGGTGTGGGAGTTCCTCTAGCTTCTCGCGAGGCTCTGCTGGGATGGTGGGCCAGGGCTAGAACCCGCCTTCCCTCCCGGGCACCTCATGATCAGCTGAGCACAGGGAGAGCCAGTAGCATCTCTAACCCATGTCTCTGAGTCTCTGGATCAGGCATGCCTTGGTTTGAAATAGATGGCTGTAGGGTAGGACTACAACAATTTATTTTATATTGCTTATTAATAATAAGTTGCTAACAGAATGATCAAAAATATTTCCTTAGAAGAAAATTCATGTAAATTATACCACACTTAGAGACAGTTCTTGCATGAGGGATTACTAAAAATGTTGTAAAGTGTTACAGTTCTGGGGACTTCCAAGGCCATACCCAGAATTCCTCAGCATCCTCTAGGCTGATTCTGGGACATTTTTAGGACTGTTCGTGCTATCTGTCCATATTCTAGACATATGTGCCTACCACTATACTAACTCCAGGCCCTGGCAGTTTCCATTTCAATCTTTATATTGAGTCACCACCACCCCCACCAAAATAAATGGTTTCTGAGAGAAGTTGCTAACTTGCCTTACATAAAGGTTAAGTCTTCTATGTTAATGTTTTTGTTAGTCAAGATTGGTTGATAAGTATGTTACATTCTATCTGATCTGGTATGCTACTATTGGAATATCAGTTTTGTAGAATCTGGATATGCTGCTACAGAAACTCCAGAATATTTGATTGGGCAGTCTGACTGGAATTACATTTTTAACTGGGCAGCAACTTTAGGGTGTGGCTGTGACTGCCAGGGCTTCCAGAAGTACAGGATGGTGGAAGGATGTAGCCCATCTCTACTCCAAGAAAGCCCGAGAATTTCTGTCACAAGGACCCATTGGGGAGCTGAATTATCATCAGGTTATTTTCTCAGTGAGGCACGATTGGGAGAAGATAAGATCCCGCAAGAGGGATGGCTGCAACTTTGCATTCTGGGAGTGAGCAGCATTCAGGGATCACCCACCTGCACCTGAGTACCCCAGGTGTTGCAGTCAGGAATAGTTGTCTGAGGAATTTTGGGGCTTTTTTTTTTCTCTTTTAAGATTTATTTATAATTATTTGTATCAAAGCAGGTAGGTGATCTTACACGGCATCAGAGTTGGTTGTGGGTATCTCTCTCTTATATTTTTAAATAGTTAACACCATCATCTAGAATGCTTTTGAAAAGTAGCTCCCCCTCCCCATTTTTTTCCCGAAGTTTTATTTTTTTTTTAAGTATTTTATTATACCACCGTGAGATATACAAATAAAAAGATATACAATTAAAAAGTTCATGTTTGGGTTTTGGTCATACAGTGTTTCAGCACCCGTCCCTCCACCAGTGCCCATCTCCCACCAACAACATCCCCGGTTCCCTCCCTTCCCCAGCCCTGCTCCATGGCAGGTTCTTTATTTCTTTCCCTTTCTCTCTCTTTCTCTTTTCCTTCCCTTCCAGACTATGGATTACAGAACATACATTAAAAGGTTGTCATGTGTATCCTTTTGCCTCTATTTAATGCTCAGTTCTAGGTTGGCATTAGTACCCTCGACTATTATTAGCACCCTGTTCCATTTTCTGTCTTACCTAAACTCTGACTCCCACACGTTTGTGATAATCTCCACCTTTGACAAGACCTCCTGATATATGTTTCACTTGACCTTGGATATTGGTATCATAATATGTACATATATATTTATGCCATGCAAATAAATGCAGTCATTCTGTATCTGTCTCTCTCCTTCTGGCTAATTTCGCTCAACATAATCTTCTCCATGTCCATCCATTTATAGGCAAATTTTATAACTTCATTTTTCCTAACAGCTGCATGGTATTCCATTGTGTAGATGTACCAAAGCTTCTTTATCCAGTCATCGATTTTCGGGCACTCTGGTTGCTTCCAGATTCTGGCTATTGTGAATAATGCTGCTATGAACATAAAAGTAGGGATGGTGTTTCCGCTGCGTATTTTTGGTTTCCCAGAGTAGATTCCCAGGAGTGGTATGGCTGGGTCAAATGGGAGTTCAATTTCTAGTCTTTCCCTCCCCATTTTTATGTATGTGCAGCTACCCAAGAGACCTAGAAAAAGTTGTATAAACAGTTCTCATGAAGCTCTTTCACATGTTTATAAAATGAGCACAACCTGTACCTCTCTACTTCCTTAAAGACAGTGTACTAAGAAAGAGCTAATGGTGACACATTATAATTTGCATGAAATATGGTAGTTGCTAAGTGTTGGATAACAGCTGTATGGTGACAGTCCCTCTGCCTATAAGGTGACAGTTAAGAAACTGTTAAACAATTGAGGCCAGGATTTTGAGCCTGGACAGGCAGATATAAAAGAAGGTAGCCTGCATTCGAGAGAGTTTGCCAAGAAGAGTGCAGAGAGAGATAGTTGGTTGGAGAGAGCTGGAGAGAGTTTGTGAGAGAATTTGCTGGAGAGAGACAGAGAATTTGCTGGTAGAGGAGAGAAGAGAGACACCTTTCTGGGAGAATCCCAGTGGGCCTGCCTGCTTGAAAGCCTACTGTTAGAATCTCAGTATGCCTGTCTTCCTGCCTTCTAGAGAAACTGCTGGGAGAGAGAGAGAGAGAGAGAGAGAGAGAGAGAGAGAGAGAGAGAGAGAGAGAGAGAGAGAGAGAGGGAGAGAGAGAGAATGATTCAAGTAAGGTAGGATGAGGAGAGAGAGAAAAGAAAGACTAAAAGAAGACATTAAAGAGCCTGTGGACTTGTTCCTGTATTCTTCGGTCAGGAGTATCGGTCGTTAGCCCTAGAAGCATCTGGGGCCTTCACCGAATCCAAATACTTTAAGGTACACTGCTTGAAACCTAATAGCTAAGTATAAAGAAGGTGTGACATACTACTAGTCCTCTTTCTCCTGAATCACTTGTAACTTCTAGACTATAATATATACACAGAGAAATAAAGTGATTCTAAAAATTGCATCTTTTATGAGCAATTCATTTATTTTGAATTTTAGAATGGAGAATGAAAAGAATATATACAAGGAAAGGAGAATATATGTTCAACTGTCTGAAAAGTTTGATTATGTAAGAGGTTAATGAAGGAGGGATTAGCTAACTTGGTTATTATGATCAGTGTATTATGCAATACAAAATAAAAGATGCACAGAGCAGGAAACTCGAGAGTATAAATAGCTAAAACCAACACATCCTCTGCACTTCCCTTATGTTGAGCAAGGATGCTAACTGTGGTGGTCTATTACGGTTCTTTAAATAAATTTGTGAAGTGTTACTTTGGCAATTTATCATGCTTTTCTTTAAAGTATTTTTATTTTGCTAAAATTTCGCTTGGAGGAGAGATGAGCTTTTCCTACTTAGATGTTCACTTTTGTGACAACTTTAAAAATACATTTTCCTCAAGTTCAGTCTCTGTGGGAAGCATTCTATTATAAGGGCCATTTGTTCAACAGGTCTTGCAGAATTTCATAAATTCCTACCTACAGGACTGTTTGTGTTGGTAAGAAACAAGAAACCATTGAACAAAAAGAGTGTATTGCCATATGTATATATATATATATATAACATCTACAATTAAAACAATATATTCATATATATAAAATATATATAAAGTATGTGTGTAGTGTGAGCCTTACATATAAGCAGACAAATAGACATAATCATTGCTTATCAAAGTTAAGAATTAGTTTGAACCACATTAATATATAAAAGCATATATTTTTACATTTTAAGTAATATTGAATCATTAAATATTAAATTACAGCATTTTTCTAAAATTATTTATATCTTTACTAATTGAAGAATTTGTTTTTCATAAAAAGGTGGTAATACCACAATTGATCACACACTCCTTGATGTCAAAATAACTCAAAATAATTCTAAATAAAACTCAGTTTCTACAGAGTCAGTTTCAGTAAAGGTATTTAGTGGCCAAATAAGATATAGAGTATTAGAAGCAGACTGAACTGCTGTACCATTATGTATTGTATCTTTTAAAATATAACTTATTTTCATTCTAATCAATTTTTTTTGTTTGTTTTGAAAATATTTCTTTGGCGGATAGTTGATCAGTATAACGAGTAGTGGGAGTAGTGGTATTGATGTGGTTAAACAAACACAGTAGGGCTGGAGCAATAGCAAACACCAGGTAAGGCATTTGCCTTGCACGCAGCCAGCCTCTGCTGGCCTGGGTTCCATCTCCGGCATCCCATATGGTCCCCCAAACACCGCCAGGAGTAATTCCTGAGTGCAGAGCCAGAAGAAACCCCTGAGCATTGCCGGGTGTGACCCAAAAAGGCAAACAACAACAACAAAAAACCACAGTAGGTTCAAAGTCCTATTTTGTCATTTAACACTAATGATATTTCAGGTGAATTCTTATTTTGCCTTTCCACTAAGGAATTAGAATAATGATTCTTATGGATTTTTGGAACAGTTCAGTTTGCTTCTGAAGTTACTAGGATAAGTATGATTAGCATTCTCCTTAGGATGACACTGCAGAAACTAACATTGCATCACAGCCAAGTTCACTTAAAACTGCTGGTCCTAGTCGTACCCATAAGTACTGTGAGGAGAATAGCTGACTCATGTGATTTGATGTTTAGAATTGCCAAATTAGTTTCCAATGCAATTGTGCCATTTTGAAACTAACATTGTGTTCTGCAGAATTCTTGTTGCTCCATGCTTTGCCCATGCTTTTTTTCATTTATCTTGGTTAGTTAGTGGCTTTGGTTGCAAAGGATTATATATGCACAAACTACACCAAAATATGTACATTAAAAGTAACCATAAAATTATGACAAAATTGCAGTGACCCTGTTTATGTTCTAAGTATGAATATAATTTCATTATATTTCTGCAATGTCTATTTCTTTTCCCTCCAGTTATATATTTAAACTTGTTGTGACCATACCAGATTTTATTATTTTATCCTTACCTGGCACATTCTGCACTTGATATTTTAGTTACCGTAATCGGATTGCATGTATAATGAATGAGAGCCAGTTTCAGAATAATCTCAGAACTGCAGAAGCTCTGAATGTCTCATTCTAGTCTCCTTTTTGGCTTTGTCACGTTGCTGATCAACAAATTATTTACAGGTGTGCTTGCGTGTTTTTTCTTTCCCTTGTGGCATCTAAACAGAGCCTGTGGTTGGTTGCTAAAACTCCCAATCTGGCATCTGCCTCTACCAGCATTTGTGTAAATAATTGGTAGGATTCCTGAATGACAAAGGTTAAATACATGTCTTGTAATTGCCACAGGCAGCCAGACAGCAAAAATGAACAACAGCTGATGTTCCCTACTTGGTTTGGAAATAAAAAATGTGTCTACTTGAGTGTTTATTTTAGTAGCCAGCTGGAGACTGTCCACAGTGGACAAAGAGTGTGTTGCACTGCTAGTGGGGTTCTTATTATATGAATTCGAGAAACATGGTAAACTGCACAAGGTATTGAATTTAGGAGTAGAGAAGCAAAACTATTTTGTGATAGGTGAAATGTAATTAACAGTGACTACTCTCATTTTAACAAGTTCTCTCCCTTTGTAACGAATAATTATTTTTTAGTATCATCCAAGCTACAGCAGAAGATTTTAATGAATCAGAGCATATAGTCTAAGGATCACAGCCTCACCACTGTCTCCAATATTTCACACTCTTGACCTTAGAATTATTATAATCAATACCAATATGACATTAAAATGAAATTAAATGACCATAAATATTTCAATATAAAACTATAAAATGGATTTAACCCTTTGTTAAAATAGGAAATGAGTTTAAGATCTATTAGGAAATAAAGCAGGGTTCATAAACAGAAGGCTGTAGACAAAAAAATCTAGGAAAAAATGGATAAATTGGAAAGAAAAAAATTCTGAATTTTCCTTCCTGAACAAATATTATATGTTCTACCTTATAATTTTGAACTCTCATATGCAATTATTACTCTTCTTTGATACAAGTATGGCAGTACCAGCCTTTTAAAAGATACTGTCTACCTATATGATAGTTTTTAGCCTTTTATTTTGAACATATATATATATATATATATGTGTGTGTGTGTGTGTGTGTGTGTGTGTGTGTGTGTGTGTGTGTGTAGATAGATAGATCGATATCATATTGTTTAAAATGTGCCACTTTGGGCCGAAGCAATGGTCCAGCAGGTAGGGCATTTGCCTTGCCAGCCCGGGTTCGATCCCCAGCATCCCATATAGTCTCCCGAGCATCGCCAGGAGTAATTCCTGAGTGCAGAGCAAGGAAAAACCCCTGAGCATTGCCGGGTGTGACCCAAAAAAGCGAAAAAAAAATGTGCCAGTTTAAGCAATAGAAAATGTCCATCCAGTTACTTCCTGATATTTTGTAAATGTCAATTTGTATATACTCTCCATTTATGTGTTGATTTATTGTCCACAAAAGTCTTTTTGCTATTGTTTGTCTGTGAAATTTGGAGTGACTCTAAACTTAAGTGGCAATCTGGACTGATAAGGTTTATTGTTTCCATCCATGTCTATATTATTCTTCCTTCTCTATATTGTACTCTTTCCTATAGCCTCTAAGATTTTATTGACAAATAAGTTGTGAGTTTCATATTTTCTGTTGTAGGTGATATTTTACTTTGTTATTGCTCCCCTAAGGATTTCATTTCAATATTTGATTCCTGTCATTTTAATTACCATGTGTTTTGGTGATTTTCTGTTTGAGTTGATTCAGGTCGAACTCTGAGCATTCCATACATGTATGTATTTGTTAATCCTCAGTCTGGGAGAACCTGGCTATAATTCCTATAAGTCAAAGCATATGCTTGTTTATTTTTTCCATTATTCTGTACCCCTAAATTTAGATATTTTTTCTCTCATGGACTGTCCCAAATATCACTATTTTTTTTAAATTTTTTGTTCTTTTAGGATAGTTTCTTCCATTTTGTTGTCAACTACCTCTCTTCTATTATGCTGACCCTTTGCCTCTGTTTATTTCTCAACTATGCACATCATAAGTGACTTCAGAGTGTAGTTTTGGTACTCTTTCATTTTTGAAGCTCTCTTTTAATGTTTCATTCAGTTCCCTTTGAAGTCTAGCCATTAGGACTTGGAATTCTTTACTGGAGAATGTTGAGAGGACTAGTGTCTTTGGGACTTTTCCCAAGAATTTGACACAAAGCTTTAGAGCAGGTGAGTCCCTGTCCATTTTCGTGGTGTGAGTTAGTAGGAATGTTCCTAGTCAGGCACTGTCGCTCTATGTTCCTTCATCCCAAGGCCTCCAGAGTGGTCAACTTGTATATACATATAGCTCTGGCCCAGTGCAACAACAGAGAGATTTTTCAGTGTGCCACTCAACAAGGGACCGGGTTAATGTGTCCTGGACTGCAGAAACATACGGCTCTGTCACATCTTGCTGTGGAAATTCCATACCAGGTCTGTGTAGAAATCTCAAAGTGTCCTGGTTCCCTGGACACTAAGAGTCACCTGGTTTTGAGTTTGAAAATGTGTTTAATCATGAACCAGGCAATGGAACAGCAGGTAGGGGTGCTTGCATTGCATGTGGCAAACACTGCTTTTCTACCTCAATGTCAGAGAAGATCACTAGCAGTTTTATGCCTAGAGCAGGTCTGTAGACATGCCTCCTGCTGTACATGTGCACATCCCAGGGTAAAGCAGAGAGGGTACGTAAATATCGTACACCCCTGCTAACTCTCCTAGCTAGATATTTGGCCAATTCTGAGTCTTTCTCTGTTAGCAGTGTAGCATGTCTCTTGAATTACATGGAAGAGTAGAGTCTGCATTATCACTTTGTGAGACTGCCAGACTGTTTTATAAAACATCTGTAACATGTTATAGTTCCATCAGCAATATATGATGTTTTCATTTTCTTTCCATTATCTCCAGAATTTTTTTTCTCTATTTTGATTAAAGATGTCTTAATGGTTGTGAAATGGCATCTCATTGTGATGATTTTGATTTGAATTTCCCTAATGACTATTATCATAATGCTTGAATGTGCTTTCATGTTCTACTTAAAGTACTGATGTTTAGAAAGAAGAAATTTTTGACATGTTTACATAAACATGAACAATATGATAACAAGAAAAAAAAGGCAAAATGTGCTTAATAATAAATTGTTACTATTTCATACACGGAAAAATTAAATGTTTCATTCCAATATAGTTATATTTTTTTCTTTTCTTTCAGTCAAGCTGTGCCATGGTTAAGTAGTATACTTGTCATGATTTTACCACAGTATATCCTGAATGTATCTTATAGGATGAGTTATTTATAAAGTATAATGGAAATTCATGCAAAATCTAATTCATAATGGCAAATTTTACTAGAAAATTAACTAAAGCCACCATACTTCAGAATGTCTTAATAAATACATTTAATAAAATAACATGTTTCTCAGTACTTATGCATGAAAGTAGGAAGAATGATATGTGAAATAATAATGTAATGAATATTTTATTAACATTTTGTAAAAAAGATGTTAAGATGTTGACAGTATCGGGGAGCCACTGGGAACCCCAACAATACCGGGAAGCGTAGTTCCCTTCTACCTCCAAAGCTGGTGGGGAATGGATGAAAACTCAGGAATCTGGCAAGGTTTTAAAATGCTTTACTTATCACAGGTTCAGGCATATAAATCAGCAATAGGAAAAACCCTGTGCTTAGGATTCCCATCTAGAACCCCAGCCACATGTAGGCCAAGATGGCGGCCACCATCTGTTAAGGCCCTGTAGAGAGGGAGACAAAGAAAGACTCCAGAAGAAAGGGGAAAAGCGACCCAAGAAGAGCGTAAACCCCAAAAGAGAGTCCAAAAAGAGAGCACAAGAGAGGAAGCAAGCTAGTTTTAACCCCTGCAACTCAGACCTCCTACTTTTATGGGAATGAGGCAGGGTCAAATGCTCTCAGGTAATTTCTCACAGCACCTCACCTAGGCTCTTTTAGATGCTAATGTCTTGAGCAAGATCTGCCCAAGAAATGCCTTTATAGGGTAGAGAAGGGGGTTTCTGAGATGGCATGTCTCTGTACCAAAGACTATACTAATGCCAGTTAAATATTCCTCCAAGCCTTCACAAGAATCTCGTCTTTACTTCATGGTAGTTTTGTATTTTAGTTGCTTCTGAATTATCAGGGAGCCATGCTTGCTTGCTTGGAGGCAAACAGCATTTCTCTCTAGTCTAATTACTTAGAGATCTAATGTGGCCAGGCAAATATGCTGGTATTATCTAGCTAGTCCCACGATGATTGTGGTAACATGAGAGAATATTTATACCAGCCAGTACAGAATACATGGTCAGATAAACTGCCATATTTAAACTACTCCCCTATGTACTAAGTGACCTGCAGGAGGAAATCCAGGGCAGATGCAGAGGCTCATAGGTGTCCTGCAACAGACAGTATTATTTAAAAATCTACGGAGTTATTAAAAAAAGCTGTCATTTTATATAATACTACAATTGTGATACAAAACTTTATTTTCATCTACATAAATTCCCAATAATCTACATCAGCTTCTCAGATTTCTCTGTATGCTAATTCTTCTTATTTTATAGATGTTATCTAGTGCTATAGTATATCTGTATCACAGTTTGCTTTAAGCACTCAGATTCTGAGACAGAATCAAAAACATAACAAATGTATCAGGGTAAATGCCTGTTCAGGTTTAAGATGGATGAAAGGCAGCAGGAACTAGTGAGGAAATCTTTCAGAACTTGATGCAAGTCTGATGCATCATAAAGACTGGAAGAATGGACAGTACAGCAGAGCGTCTCTGACAGAATTTTGCTAAGAGCATTGAAGGCCTTTAAAGAAAAGCTTGCACGTTATGAGAATCCTATTGTATGCAATGATTAAGCAGCTCTTTTCACTCATTGACAGGGGCACTCTGGATTTATTTAGCAGCAGCAACAATAAAAGCTAATAAGCAGTGTTGGCCCCCTTGAACAAGATATATGGGGCATTCACCTGCAACTGCCCCATGCTCACCATTTGCATATTGCCCTTCTGTGCCTTTATTTGGACAACAGTTTTTTCATGCTTTCCACCTGAAACCTGAAAACTATTCAATAAATTTCTAGCACCTGGCATTGCTTCAGGTTAATAATTTGAATTCTTTTTTCCCCATTGTCCATTCTAAATTTTCTATGTTGATCTAGAACTACAATACACATAACTTCCTATGTAGTCGGGACCTTGTGGGAAAGGGAGCAGTTGCACATGAATTCAGAGTCTATACAGTGAAGATCAAGTGATATCAAGTTAGGACACCACCAATATTTTATTTATCCCCATTTTGTACATTAAAATGTTTTCCTGTTAATTTGGATTAAGTGCCAATGCCAGAATCATTGACTTAATTATTTTTAATGGTTTCCATAATCTAGGAGTCACCTAGTTTGGAACTGTTGCTCTATGTTCCTTAATTCCCAAGGCCTGCAGAGTGGTCAACTTCTGTATATGTACAGCTCTGGCCCAGTGGATGCTTGTTAAATGGTCTTACTTCTATTTTTATTGATCCCTTACTATATCTTTGGACTATAATTTTCCCCAAGTCACTAGGGAAAGAGTGACAAGATTCTATAATTTCCATAGAGTTTTCTTTAAGTGATTAGAAGCACATAATACAGCCATGTGTCCTGAAAATAACAACCATTGAAGACTCTTCTTTGGACATAATTGTTTCCAGATCATGCATTTTGCTTATTTTATCTTGAATACTTTCTCTATCTTGATGCTCTGTTATAGTCAAACATCTGTAATTCAAGACATCTAATAAAAATTTCTTAAGCAGTCAAGGTATCAATCAATTATGTTGTTTCAAGGCCTTAATTTCTGTAATAATGTTACTTAATTTAGCTCTTCTTAAAATGCATACATATTTATAAACTGAATACCCAATACCAAAAAGAGAGGACATCAAATGAACAACATTGGGAACTCAGTTATAACTCAGTATGCCAAAAAAACATTGATGCAAACATCCCCAGAGCCTATAAACAAATAGCAAGCATAATAATGTTGCCTAATTGTCTACCTCAAAATTAAAACTTTCAGGTTAATGCATAATGACCATATTAACGAAGAACAAATCATTAAAAATTTGAGTTTATTTTAGTATATTTTATTCTGAAATTGTTGTTAAAGTGTAAAGGATAATTTCAGTAAGTGGAAAATTCTGAATCTTTTGAATTGCAATATATTTTTTTATTATTTACATTTGCTAGCATCATAAAGAATGAAAAAAATATACTTTTATTACAGCCAAATATCCTTTTAGAAACTTTATACAATGGTTATATATTTAATAAGCAGTAGTGGTCTTTATCACCAAGTAGGAATGAGTGGCCTGTACTTCTAACATTCTGACAGGCACCAAACACTTTATAAGTAGAAAAGATAAAACATTAGTTATTTACTTTAAACACACAGTCCTTGAAGTCAGGATAATGTGCAATAAAATAAAGCATTTAAATTATTAAACATAAATGAGGTTCTTTACATGTTGAAAAAAATAAAAATATCCAAACTTTTTACTAAATTTAGAGATAGAATACAAGAAATCAATCTCAAGACTACGTAATAGCATAAATCATATGTTTCTTAAGCATTACATCTTAATGATAAGCTTCTAAATATAAAATGTCAAAAACAGATGATTAGCAATTTGACTTGTATTTTGAATTGCTCCCTTTCTAAAATTATGGTTTAACAGTCATTCACCTAGTATGTCTTTGACATATAATTTTTGTGAACATATGATTTATATTTTACAACAAACATACTAAAGCAATTTTAAGGATGTCCATATAAAACTGTATTTGAATGCCTTCAAGCACTTTAATCATTACAATAAAGTGGTATCATTACTGTCACTCTCTTGACAAAAAATATTATCAAAGATCTGTATCACTGAGATACAGAGAAAAGCTTTCATTCAAACACACAACTTCAATGATGCAAGAGGAGTGTGCTCAATTACCAATAAGCACTTAGTTTTTTTAGAGTTCTATTTTTGTCAATTTTTCTGCAGTGTGAAAATTTTAACCAAAGATATCCAATGTAGATTTACAAAACAATCATTCTTCAATAAATTCCCTGGATTTGTATATGAAGAGAAATTGTAACGTTATTGTGATGTGAAAATAAGTGCTAAATTCTAATTTGTCATATGTGCATATGGTTTTTATTTTCATTGTATAGTCTTTGATACAAGATCCATAAATCCACTGAACTCAGTGAACAGTAACATTTAACCTTTAAACTAAGTTATCATGATGATACATTAATGTTAAAAATACCACAAATATGTGAGTAGGAATAAATGAAAAATTTCTCCAAAATATTGTACTGAAAAATAAGTTTTTGAAGCCAAAAAGTAAGGATTATCTATGTAGATACTCAGATTCACATGTAAATTTGGCTATTTACAGTATATACAGATTTACAATATATATGTTATTTTATTACTAAAAATATAATGCATAATATTTATAAGAAATAGTTTCACTAAGGAAACTTTATTTTTAGTAATATTTCCTAAAAAGTGGATCATTTTAATCCATAGATTTTTCATATATTTTTGAGGTATTTAAATATATTTTTCATATATTTTTCAAATATATGAAAATATATTTTTCATATATTTTTGAGATATATGAACATTGAGATAATACTATAAACATAAATTCCAAAGTGAAGGGGTCGGAGGGATAGTTCAGCTGGTAGGGCATTTGCCTTGCACGCTGCTAGCCCATGCCAACCGAAGTTCAATCCCTGGCATGCCATATGGTCCCCCGAGCACCACCAGGAGTAAGTCCTGAGTGCAGAGCCAGGAGAAACCCCTGAGCATCACCAGGTGTGACCCCCCAAAAAATATTCCAAAATGAACATTTTTTACAGTGGATATAATAAGAGCTCTTATTACTTTATTTTCTCTTTTACTAGTGAGATCAGATAAGCTTTTTCCTTTTCACCTCCCCTCTCTGTCATCTGAGAAAGATGCATATGGAAAACTATATGTTCTCAATTAATTTACTTCTTGTATCACTTGTCTTCCCATTGATCATCGATTTGCTCAAGCAGGCACCGGCATCATCCCCATACGTCCTGTCACATGCTAGTAAACCCCAAGGACATCTGCTTGCTCCAGGAACATAAAGAGCCTCAAACCATTTATCAGGTCATGGGACTGATGTCTATAATTGTTACTGGTATTTCGCATATCAAAAACATCACGGGTAGCTTGTCAGGCTCTGCCATGCAGGTGGGATACTCTTGTAGTCACCTCTAATCTTGAGCATTTATTGACATACCGCACGGCCACTTTGCGAGAGCTGGTCTGTGATCAGCTCTTCTGCTGGGTGGAGCTCTGATGAGAGAGGAATCTGGATGTGGAAAATGGAGGCCCCTCATGGTGTGGGGTTCCCCTGGCTTACTGCCAATGGGAAATCCAAACTTCCCAAACCCATAGTGGCAGAGAAGTCTTCACATAAGTCCTAGGTCTCAAATCAGTAATAATTTTGGTCTAATCTTCTTTCTATATTATCTTTCTCTCTCCTTCAGATCAGAAAGGGATTCTGCAATGTTTGCCCCAGAAATCACTCCCTGTCTTTGTAATAAATCTTTCCAAACCTCTTATATGTATGTGAGGATGGCTCTTGACTCTCACGCCTGAAACAAAGTTGTAACTTTTACTGTTCTAAAGAGCAGAAATTTCTAAAGAACAGTAAATGTGTTCTAGTTTAATCATTTATAAATTATATAATCAATTACTAAATGGATTTTATTTAATGTTATATTAATATGATAGTTTGATTTGAGAACTAATTTTAGTTAAAATTAAATTGCCATCCTTATATAAAAAACAGATTCTAAAAATGTGAAAATACCAACACTATGTAATTTGTGCACTTCAAACTTAAAACTGTTTTCTAAAGACTTATAATTGCAAAGAATAGCATCACTATCACTATCACTATCTTCCCGTTCATCATCGATTTGCTCGAGTGGGCCCCAGTAACATCTCCATATGTCCTGTCTCATGCTAGTAGAGCCAAAGGGCATCTGCTTGCTCCAGGAACATAAAGAGCCTCAAACCATTTCGGAATGAGGTCTATAATTGTTACTGGTATTTTGTATGTCAAATTCAACATGGGTAGCTTGCCAGGCTCTGCCATGCAGGTAGCATACTCTTGTAGTGATCTCTAAGTCCAGCATTTATTGATGAACCGAGCGGCCACTTGGGGCGCCGGGCTATGATAGGCTGGTCTGTTTTGTGGAGTTCTGACAGGAGAGAGAAGTCCAGATGTGGAAAATGGAGGCCTTCATGGATGGGGGTCGTCTGGCTTGTTGCAAGGCTCTGCTAGGGTGGCAGGCCAGGGCTAGAACACGCCATACCTCCTGGGCGCCTTGTGAGCGGCTGAGCACAGGGAGAGCAACTAGCAGCTCTGCCCCATGTCTGTCTCTGGATCAGCATACCTGGGCCAGATTAAAAAGACTGCAGCAGGGTGGATCTCGATGAGCCGCGCTATGATAGGCTGGTCTGCTGGGTGGAGTTCTGATGATGAGAGAAGTCCGGATGTGGAAAATGGAGGCCCTCATGGAGTGGGGTGTGGCTTGCTGCAAGGATCTTAATAAGGTGGCAGGCCAGGGCTAGAACCGCCATCCCTCCTGGGCGCCTTGTGAGCAGCTGGGCACAGGGAGCAGGCAGCTCTGCTCCATGTCTCTCTCTGGATCAGAATACCTGGGCCTGGTTAAAAAAGACTACAGCAGGGGTAGATCTCGATGAGCCAGGCTATGATAGGCTGGTCGCTGGGTGGAGTTCTGATGAGAGAGAAGTCCGGATGTGGAAAATGGAGGCCCTGATGGAGTGGGAGGGTCGCTCTGTTTTTTTTGCAAGGCTTTGCTAGGGTGGCAGGCCAGGGCTAGAACTCGCCATCCCTCCTGGGCGCCTTGTGAGCGGCTGGACACAGGGAGAGCAAGTAGCAGCTCTGCCCCATGTCTGTCTCCCAGGTATGCTGATCCAGAGACAGACATGAGGCAGAGCTGTCTCCCAGGTATGCTGTCTCCCAGGTATGCTGATCCAGAGACAGACATGGGGCAGAGCTGCTACTTGCTCTCCCTGTGCCCAGCCTCTCACAAGGCATCCAGGAGGGATGGCGGGTTCTAGCCCTGGCCCGCCACCCGAGCAGAGCCTTGCAACAAGCCAGACGACCCCCACTCCATGAGGGCCTCCATTATCCACATCCGGACTTCTCTCCCGTCAGAACTCCACCCAGCAGAGCAGCCTATCATAGCCTGGCTCATTGAGATCCACCCTGCTGCAGTCTTTTTAATCCGCCCAGGTATGCTGATCCATAGACAGACATAGGGCAGAGCTGCTAATTGCTCTCCCTGTGCCCAGCCGCTCACAAGTCACCCAGGAGGTACAGCGTGTTCTAGCCCTGGCCTGCCACCCTAGCAGAGCCTTGCAACAAGCCAGACGACCCCCCCACTCCATGAGGGCCTCCAGTTTCCACATCCGGACTTCTCTCTTGTCAGAACTCCACCCAGCAGACCAGCTTATCATAGCTCGCGCTCATCAAGATCCACCCTGCTGCAGTCTTTTTTTTAATCTGGCCCAGGTGTGCTGATCCAGAGAAGAATAGCATATTTTCATCTCATAAAGTTTATTCAATTAGAATTAAAGAAGTCCACAATGGGTGCTTATTTTTAGCTTCAATTCATTTTGCTAAATATTAAAATAGCATGTTCAGCAGTAATGTGCTGTAAAACAATGAATTGATTTCCATAATATGTAGTTTGTCAATTTTGTTACCTGCATCATTATTAATTCATCTGGTATTTCATTAAATTCTCTGTTTTTAGTGTTTTTAAAAGGTACCTGCTATAGAATGATGAAGTTCACAATTGATTATGAGGATGCCACTGTTATTTATTATCTCAATTATTGATCTTCATCACATGACATTTTTGTAATATGGGTCTCTGACAGAGAGAGTTGGCTGGGCCATGACTGAATGATTGAGTTGAGTATAACTTAGACTCCACAGTAAGAGAATGCAGACTTGTGAGCATATACAAAACCATCTTTCCAAGTTGCCTGTGCCATTTGATTTCCACCAGCAATGAATGAAGGTTTCTGGTACTTTACATAGTGGGCAAAGGTTGGTGTTGCCAGTGTTCTGGATTTGGAACATTCTAATGTATACACAGTGTTTGGATTTTCTTTTCCTTAACGACACATAAAACAAATTTTCACATACTAATTTTCCATCTGAATTTCCACTTTGAAAAGTTATCAATAAAGTCATGTGGCCTCTCTGTACTTTAGCTTTATGTTTGTAGTGGTGGGATTGTATCTATAACCTTCACGATAAGGCAAGTGCTCTAACCCTGAACTGCATTTCAGGCTATTTTGGCCAATTTTTATTCACTGAGATTCTGTGGTTCACAATATTGTTAATAATGAATTATTATACACCTAATTTTAAAATCACACTCATCAACAGTGTATCCACTTCCAGCCCCTAAGGACCCAGCTCCTGTTCCACTTTCAATACCTCCACACCAAGAATTCAATTGTGTATCAGTTCTCCCATTGCGTTGCCTTGGCATTTGTTGCTGCTTTGTGTGCAACTCTAAGTCACACCTATGACAGAGATAATTCTGCATCCCATTCTTCTGGCTTACTTCACTCAACATGATATCCTATAGCATAATCCACATTGCTGCAAGTTGCATAATTTTGTTCTTTCTTAGAACTGTGTAGTAAAGCATTGTGTGTATATACTACAATTGATCAATTTATCCATAGGCATGTATCATTCTCACCAGAGTAATGTGACATCTCATTGTTTTGGCTTTATTTGCCTGTTCATGAAGGAAGCTGAGCACTTTTTCATATGCATTTGGGGAAAATTGTTTTATTGTTAACCTTTAAGTACCTTTTGTCTTTATAGGGCTTTTGCAAATTTTTTTGCACTCTATAACTTCTCTTTTATTCTCTTGACACTGTTCTTCACAAAAAAAATGGCAAGTTCTTAGTTTTTAGATTTATAATATTGGGCAGTGTCACACACCTAATGGTACTTGTTGGACTGCTGTCAGCTCTGGCGCTATGTAGCTGCTAATTGGGTGCTGGGGAACCATCTAACACCAGGTATTGAATCCAGGACTCCTGTATGCAAAGCGTTATTTATGCATGACCCGACAGTTGGCCTATTTGTCCTGCCTGAAAATTTTAATTTAAAAATTGATTAATGGGTATTCCTAAGTGCCAGTAACATTTTTTCAACGTCCTGAGTTCACAAATAGCCTACCGACGGTATAGTTGTCACAAAATGGGTGAAAGAGCTTTGGCTGCTCATTAAAAGTAGTATTGAACTTCAGGTGACATAACATGAAGATATTTAATGATCCACACCTGAAGTATATGTGTTGTATAAATGCAGTGTCCCTTAAGAAAAAAATGAAATGAACTTCCTATACCATATTTGCCAATATCTTTCACAGTTAGTGTAGGTGTTTAAATTATCAGAGCTGAGACTGAGAGATAGTACGGTGGATAGGGTTCTTGCCTTCCATGTGACCAACACAGGTTTGATTCCTGGCATTCTATATTGTACCCTGATCTAACCAGGAATATTTCCTGAGTGTAAAAACAAGAGTAACCCCTGAACTGTCTGTCAGATGTGACCCAAAACAAACAAACAAAAAGTCATCAGAGCCTCAAGATAGGAAAAAAATCAGAATGTATAAAAGTGAGTGAACCTTTGCACAAGAGAGTAAAGAAAAAAAAAGGTAACTGGAGTTGAGTGGATTTATTAGTCTTGAAATCAAAAATTTGCACACACGTGTGTGTTTTTCTTTGCAAATTTGGAATGATAAAAACTATTTTTATTGCTATTATAAGAGAAATTTGTGATAAAGCTCAGGTAAAGTACTCAAATCGAAGCTTTATATGTTTAATATATGGTATTTTTAGTTCAATTTAAAAATATTAACACTGATTTAAAAAAGCAAACTTATTTCATCTTTATATGAATAAGTAAAGAAAAACTTCATATAATTTGAGCCACATATTATATGGTTAATTTTGTACCATTAATGTTATGTTAATGAATGTGATATTCTATATTAGACTTAGATCTTCTCCAAGTAACTCTTGGTTTTCTATATTTTACTTTTTCACTTATAGACCTCAATTCCATGACCTGAAGAATGGTTTGAGTCTCTTCCTGTCCCTGGAACAAGCAGATGCCCTTGGGCTACACTTGCTTGTAACAGTATGGAGATGTTACTGGTGCCCACTCGAGCAAATCCATGAACAAAGGGAAGACAGTGATACAGTGATCAGTTTTAATGCATGCAGTATTTTATACACTTTTTTATCATGACATTTTATATATAATTTTTCTGAGTTTATTATTTTGTATACTTGACTCAGGAATTAATAGGCTTTGGGTACAACTCTTTCTCTTTGTTTTTGGAGTAACAAAATTTTCCCCAAACAGTTTCTCATTTGGATAAATATCTTACACATACAAAATTTTCAAGTAGTAAAACACGAGTGAGTCATGGATTTTAAATGTAAATGTTCAGTCTAACTTGGATGTGTATCATGAAATCTCCTGCCCACAAAAAATTATACAGAACTTTTTGAATTGGTAATTTAAATGAAATGAATCACTGTATCACTGTCACTGTCTTCCCGTTCATCATCGATTTGCTCGAGCGGACACCAGTAACATCTCCATATGACCTGTCTCATGCAAGTAGAGCCCAAGGGCACCTGCTTGCTCCAGGAACATAAACAGCCTCAAATCATTCCATCAGGTCATGGGAATGAGGTCTATAACAGTTACTGGTATTTGGCATATCAAATACGACACGGGTAGCTTGCCAGGCTCTGCCGTGTGGGTAGCATACTCTTGTAGTCATCTAAAAATCCAGCATTTATTGATGAACAGCGCAGCCGCTATGCCACGCGAGCCAGGCTGTGATAGGCTGATCTGCTGTGTGGAGTTCTGATGAGGGGGAAGTCCAGATGTGGAAAATGGAGGCCGCTCAGGGAGTAGGGTGTTGTCTGTCTTGTTGTGAGGCTCTGCTGGGGTGGCGGGCCAGGACTAGAACCCACCATCCCTCCTGGGTGCCGATGAGTGGCTGGGCACAGGGAGAGTCAGTAGCAGATCTGCCTCATGTCTCTAAGTCTCATATGCATATATGTATATGTGTATATGTGTATATATGTGTATATGTATATATGTATATGTGTATATATGTATATATGTATATATGTATATGTGTATATATGTATATGTGTATATGTATATATGTATATGTGTATATGTGTGTATATGTATATGTGTGTATATGTATATATGTGTATATATATATACATATATAGCACAGTTTCTTTATTAATTATTCTATTCTGGTCATTTAATTTGGGTTACCTGAGAAAGTAACTTCTCTAACTTTCTACATTAGCTATAAGAAATGCAAGTATGAATAAATGACTATAAAGAGTACGACATGACCAAGATGTCCGAGTGCTACTTCTACTCCAAGTTTGGGGAGTGCAGCAACAAGGAGTGCCCATTCCTGCACATCGACCCCGAGTCCAAGATCAAGGACTGCCCGTGGTACGACCGCGGCTTCTGCAAGCACGGTCCCCTGTGCAGGCACCGGCACACACGCAGAGTCATCTGCGCCAATTACCTCATGGGGTTCTGCCCAGACGGACCTTCGTGCAAGTTTATACACCCCCGCTTTGAACTGCCTATGGGGACCACCGAGCAGCCACCACTGCCACAGCAGACGCAGCCACCTGCCAAGAGAGCCCCGCAGGTCATCGGGGTCATGCAGAGTCAGAACAGCAGCGCAGGCAACCGGGGACCCGGGCCGCTGGAGCAGGTCACCTGTTATAAGTGCGGCGAGAAAGGGCACTATGCCAACAGATGCACGAAGGGGCACCTGGCCTTCCTCAGTGGACAGTGACCTCGGCTGAGCCAGCACAAAGCCCTCCCGAAGTGTGTGATGAACCGGGAGTTCCAACATCGGTGCTGCTTGCTGGGCTTCCTTGTTTCCGGCTGCACCTGTTGCCTCCCATCATCTTGCTGTTGATTTTAAGGGACACCTGCTTCATTTTGTCCCTCCAGCCAGCATCCTGTTTGGACATTGGCGCCCCTGCAGAGTTCCCACATGCCTGCCCCTGAGTGGCCAGGAGTGGCTTGTGCTGAGCCCCAGGGAAGGTGACCCCAGGTCCTGCACGCTTCCTCCTCATCCTGCTGGATTTTGAAGCTGTGCCTATCAATGTGAGTTGACTGCAGTCACCTTCAGGGCAAATTCAAGTCTGCTTGTCCCTCAACCCAGTCCACCTCGGCAGTATGCCTTAAACTGAAGTGGGTTACGCAGGCCTCCCAGCCCATGCACCTACCTCCTGGCCAGCAAGCATCTATGCTGTCAGCAGACCCTTGGGCCTGTGGAGACCACCCACCCCAGCCTGGAAATGTGAACACATCACCCACAACCGCTGGGTCAGTGGGTCTGTCCAAGTTCAATTACAAGAATAATGTTCATCAAAAAAAAAAAGAAATGAATAAAATACTATAAACTTCTAGAAAATCTGTGAACAGATTTTCAATCTTAATAATACTAACTTAATGATAACTAACTTAATGATAAACATGAAAAAGCTAAATAAAGAATATACTCACTGCACTAATTAAAACATGCATTTTGCAGCAGAGAAATTTTGTTTTGACCTTTTCAGTGACATCTAATAAAATTTATATTTATACCTAGAAAGTAGTGGTAAATGCTTATTAAATTTTGGTAGATTTAAAATGAATGCTTACTTAACCACTATGAATAAACCTTTTTCACTATAGTTTAAAAAAACAAAGCATGGTGTCTGGAGTTGAGTGGATTTACTAATCACAAAATGTGAAGTTAGTGTGTGTGTGTGTGTGTGTGTGTGTGTGTGTGTTTAAGATTTCTTAGTAATTTGGAATAATGCTAACCTGTTTGTTGTTTTTTAATTGCTACTTTTAGAGATTTTTTTGAGAAAAATTAAAGTAAAATACTTTTCTCCAAAGGTAGTTATGTTTAATATAAGGAATTTCAATTCTATTTTATTATTTATTTAATTATTTTAAGTTTTGCATATTTTTATTGAATCACCATGTGATATATTTACAAAGTTGTGCATGATTGAGTTTCAGTCATGCAATGTTCACCCACCATTCCTTCAGAGCTTGCTTGCTTGCTTGCTTGCTTGCTTGCTTTTTTTGCTTTTTTTGGAAGGGGGCCACACCTGTTGATGCTCACGGTTACTGCTGTCTCTGCACTCAGGAGCTGTCACCTCTGTGATGCTCGGGGGTACCATATGGGATGAACAGGTATCGAACATGAGTCAGTCATGGGCAAGGCAAATTCCTTACTCACTGTGCTATATCACTTCTGCCCCTCAATTCTATTTTTAAAAAAATTGGATTTTAGTTCATTTTTGTTGAGTATTCACTGTATCACTGTCTTCCTGTTTATCATTGATTTGCTTGAGCAGGCACCAGTAACATCTCCGCACATCCTGTCACATGCTAGTGTAGCCCAAGGGCATCTGCTTGCTCCAGGAACATAAAGAGCCTCAAACAATTCCATGAGGTCATGGGAATAATGTCTATAATTGTTACTGGTATGTGGCATATCAAATATGACACGGGTAACTTGCCAGGCTCTGCCATGTGGGTGGCATACTCTTGTAGTCACCTCTGATCTCCAGCATTTACTGATGAACTGTGGCCGTGGGAATCAGACTGTGGTCAGCTCTTCTGCTGGGTGGAGTTCTGACGAGAGGGAAGTCCAGATGTGGAAAATGGCCCTCATGGGGTGCAGGGGTTGTCTTGCTTCTTTCTGGTATACATATATATTTTAGGGATACAGTGTTATCAAAGTAAGACTAATATAAAAGTGATAATATCTTTCCAGCATAGCATAATGGACCTTTCAACCTTTCACCATTCCCCACATATAATCTCAGTTCTATGATTAAAATAGTCTAAGGGTGTTTTTCTATTGGACATTTTATGTTTCTTTGGCTGTTAATTTTAGATGATGTAGTGTCATATCATCAGATATTTATATTACTCATTTTGATTAATTTCACTTACCATTACCTTTTCCAATTCTATGCATCTTTTTGCAAATGACAATGAAAAGACTGCATCTATTATAAGTGGTGTGTAGTATATACCACATTGTCTTTAGTGATTGATCTTTTTGGGCACTTGAGTGTTTCCAGGTCTTTTTAACTGTAAATAGCAATGAGATGATCATATGTATGCATGACTATTTTTGAATGGATGTTTTGTGCTCTTTTGATAAATTGGTGCTTTTATGCTCTTTTGATAGTTTTTTATATTAATATTTAGTAATGCTTTTTTCTTTTGTGTCATTTGTTGTTTAAGCTAATGTGGATCATATTAAGTTACTGTATGTTGTCATAGTATTGCAAGTAAAAGACTCTTAGTCTTAAACAGAAATTAATATTTGTTGGGCCAGAGCTATAGCACAGCAGGTGGGGCATTTGCTTTGCATGTGGCTGACCGGGTTCCATCCACAGTATCCCATATGGTCCCCAAGCACAGCTAGGAGTAATTCCTGAGCAAAGAGCCAGAAGTAACCCCAAAACTTTGCTAAGTGTGACCCCCAAAAATTAAACTTTGAAAGATAAATTTAAAATATACATCTATGAAATAAATAGATTTTTTATTCTCTGCACCATCTACTAGTACCCAAGCTTTAAAGGAATATTTGATTACTTTTTTGCCTCACTATGTAGTTGCACTCTTAAACTGCCTGTAGTTATCAAAAATTCTGGCTTCTTGATGGCATTGTAGTTTTTTGTTTGTTTATATGAGTTCAAAAGGAAAGACTACCCAGATGTGTTTTTTGTTTTTATTTTTGATATTTGATCCTGTTATAATACAGCATGCCTTACATAAGGGAAACAAAAGCTGAATTATAATCCAACCAAAAGATACAGAATGGAAAATGAATCACAGTAGAAAGTGGACAAAAATTATATAACGGAGGCCAGAGATAGACCAGTAGGCAGAGTACTTGCTTCGCAGGTGACTGCCCTAGGGTTGATCCCAGGCACTTCATATTTCCCTAACCCCTTTCCTGAGCTCAGATCCAGAGTAGTGACATTAGGTGTGGCCCAAACAAAAGAAAAACAGAAAGAACTTATGTATCATACTTTTGACTACTAATTTTAAACTATCACTATCACTATCACTATCACTATGTTCCCGTTGTTCATCGATTTGCTCGAGTGGGCACCAGTAACATCTCCATACCAAACAAGCGTAGCTCAAGGGCATCTGCTTGCTCCAGGGACAGGAAGAGCCTCAAACCATTCTTCAGGTCATGGAATTGAGGTCCATAATTGTTACTAGTTTTTGGCATAACAAATAACACATGTAGCAAACTGTTTTTTGCTACACATGTAGCAAAAAATAATTTAGATCTACTGATCAAACTTTTTTTTGCTACACGTGACATGAAGCCGATCCTGCTGCAGGGCCATCACACAGATCAAGTACAACCGCGAGGAGACCTCCATTTCACGGTGGCCAAGGACCCTGTGAGCATCGCGGGCCCCGGGAGCACCGCACGCATCCTGAGGGTGACTGGTGGACGTGTGAGCTTGGCCGCGAGGGGGACCAGAGAATTCTGGGTGCTAGAAGTAGGGAGAAGCCCCCAGAGTGGTGGCTGGAGCGCTCTGCTGGGGAAGGCGGCAGGAGAGCTGGGTAGGAGAGCCCAGTGGCCGCCGTGGCAGGTTGACCCGGAGGAGATCAGACAGGGAAAGGCTTTATTTTGAACTTTTAGAAACTTTTTGTGGGGCAGGGGATCAGGCATATCAGGGCTGACAGGATGTGCTTGTGGGACACCAGGGATTTGGGTTCATGACCATGTGCTGGCAGGGCCTTGGACTGGGGAGGGTCCAACCGTGCACCGTTGCTCTGGACTCTGGTAGAGGGCAGTAGACACCCTGGAGAAACAGTGTTGGGAAGGTGGCATTCTCATTTCAGCTTTTCCTGGGCCTTCCCACCCGCAGTTCTGCCTCTGAGGCACTTAATGTGAGGGAAATGAGTGCAGTTGTTACAAGAGGACTGAGGCCAAATCAGTCTGGTGGGAACCTTCATTCCCACAGCTACTAGCAAAAGTCTCTTTGCTTGTGTCATTCAAACTTTCGAGACCAAGTTTCTGTTTTTCTAAGATCTGAGAAATAATAAGTGCATCTTTCACTCTACGGGCCTTAGGATAAAGCAGGGTCATCCCTGCAAGCTGCCTGGCACTGTCCCGGGTACAGGTGACTGCGAGATGGTTAATCCCTTATATCATTTTGTTTTGTTGTGGGAATTGAACCCCCGGCCTCATACCTGCAAAGCATATATTCTGCCACTTAGTCCTTGATCCCAGCCAGGGTTTATTGTTTGGGTGTTGGCGGGCTTCTTAGCAGTGCTGGGGTCCTCATGGGATTGCCCCTAGTACTGAAGGCCAGCAAGGCTATACCCAGCAGTGCTTTGGGTTTTTTGTTTGTTTGTTTTGTCTTTATGGCTGATACCAATATTACAGGTTGATACCGATGTTACAGCCTGATCGGGTTAGTTTTGTATAAATATAGTTTATATCAACATATACATAATTATAAAAAATTATTTTTCTTGTGAGAAAGAATGCTTGTGCAAAGAATGCTGAGAGAGAAAAACACAAAAGGACGCTTGTCTTCAGAAACTCTTGAGCTCATTCGCCAATGTGGCAAGGCACGAGCCTCAGGAGACCAAATGCTAACGTCCAAGCTTGCTAAACAGTACAGAGAAGCGATAAAAGCAGACCTCAAAGACAGAAGAGCAGAAATACTGGAAGATGCAGCAGAAGCCGGGAAAAGTATTCGCACTGCCCGCCTGTCCTTCGCCAACTATAGGACCAAGATGACTGCCCTCCGACGCCCTGATGGATCTATCACATCTTCCAGAAAGGCAATGGAGAAGATTATCCAGGACTTCTACTCAAATCTCTTTGATAGCCACATCCACCTGCCCACATATCAAATTCCACAGGATGGATATGTCATTCCCAACGTTCTCCCTTCTGAAATCCGACATGCCATCTCGTCGGTAAAGAAGGGAACAGCACCAGGCCCAGACAAAGTCAGACCCGAACATCTGAAGAATCTGCCGTCGGTACTCATCAATACACTAGCTCGGCTTTTCACACGCTACCTGTCCGAATGCAAAGTGCCCTCCCCATGGAAAACCAGCAGGACAGTTCTACTGTTCAAGAAAGGAGACATCCACGACATTGGCAACTATCGCCCCATCTGCCTGTTGTCCGTCATCTACAAGCTGTTTACACGAGTCATCCTGAACAGGATTAGCAGAACACTAGATGAAGGACAACCATGCGAGCAAGCAGTTTTCCGGAAAGGATTCAGCACAATCGACCATATCCACACAGTAACCAAGCTCATTGAGGTTTGTAGGGAGTACAAGATGCCACTCTGTCTCAAGTTCATTGATTTACAGAAAGCCTTTGATTCTGTGGAGACTGAAGCAGTCATCGAAGCCCTAGTCAAACAGGATGTTCAAACCCAATACATCAAGATCCTTCGTGAGCTGTATTACGGATTCACCACCAGGATCTCACCATTCTACAAAGAAGTGATCATTGATGTCAAAAGAGGGGTTCGACAGGGTGATACCATCTCACCAAAACTCTTCAGTGCCACCCTCGAGAACATCATGAGACAATTGGAATGGGAAGGAATGGGAGTGAAGATAGATGGTCGGCAACAACACCACCTCCGCTTCGCTGATGACATCGTTCTAATAACACCAAACATTAGCCAAGCGGCACAAATGCTGGCTGACTTTGACCGAGAATGTGGAAAGGTAGGTCTACAGCTGAATCTGAAGAAAACTATGTTCATGAGAAATGAACTAGTTCCAGAGGCCCCATTCACTCTCAATGGAACAAACATCTCTGAATGCAGCAGTTATGTGTACCTAGGTCGAGAAGTCAACATGATGAATGACCTAAAACCTGAGCTGCGCAGGAGGAAGAGAGAGGCATGGAATGCCTTCAAAGGCATCGAAGAAATAGCTAAAAGGACATAGAACCTCCGGCTCCGGGCACATCTCTTCGACTCCACCATTCTCCCTGCATTAACATACACCTCAGAGACCTGGGCCCTACGAAAGCAGGATGAGAATGCTACCCGGGTCTCCCAGAGAGGCATCGAAAGAGCTATGCTTGGAATATCACGTCTCACTCAAGTGAGAGAAGGAATCGGAGTTCTGACCTCCGTCGCTATTCCAGAATCAGGGGCGCTGTCTCGTTTGCCAAGGCATCGAAAATCAGATGGGCTGGACATGTAATGCGATTTGGAGACAACCGCTGGACTAGAGCCGTTACCGACTGGATCCCACGGGATGTCAAAAGATCACGTGGCCACCCACCTACAAGATGGTCAGACTTCCTTGTTAAGACCCTGAAGGAATGGTTTTAGGCTCTTCATATTCCTGAATCAACCAGATGCCATTGGGCTACATTGGCACGTGATACGGTCTAATGGAAATGTTACTGGTGCCCGCTCGAGCAAATCGATGAATAACGGGATTCAAGTGATTCAAGTGATTTCTTGTGAGAAAACTTTAATGAGAGTTACTTGCTGAAGTTTCAAATTCTGCAAAATAGTGTTGATTCTAGTCGCCCCGTACACATTTCAACCCTCTGCCTTTCATTTTGCACCTGGAAGTTTATACTTTCCGACCCTCTTAGTCCTACCCTATTTCCTCCTTCCCTGCCTTCTAGTAATCACCAGTTATTTTCTGTAAACGTGGTTAATAATGTTGTTTTAGGGCCACCTGCCCCTCGAAGTGTTGCAGGTGTGGCTGCAGTGCCCAGCTGCATTGGCAGGTGGCAGACAGGGAGATAGGCTTGTCTACACCCCCCAGGGCTCTGACCTGTGGGCCCTGGATGGTGGATGGTCTGACATAGGAAGAACAGTGTGCAGCCACGCAAGAGTCTTGGATAATGAAGTAGGCTGGGACAGGTCCTTCCCAGGATCTTTCACATCTGTACAACATAATGATCATTGTAGTTGTAACAAACTGGGGAGGTTGATGGGGAATTAGGAACTATAATGTCACATTAGAAATCACTGCTGAAGCCGGATGGGACTCGCCCACCACGCTAGCCACCATTTTCATTGTCCAGACGCTGGGAGAATGTCCCACGACCAGAGGACCAGCAAAGCCGGTTCGAGCCCAAGTAGGTGGCTCCAAGAGGCGGGAAGCACTGGGAAGTCGTCAGACGGAGGCGCGGTCACCCCTTCCCTCTCCATCGTGACTAGCCCGGTTTCCCGCCCAGGAGCCGCTGACGGCCCGGCATCCAGAGTCTTGCAGACGGCTCGGGAGGCGGGAGCCTGGCTCACGCCGGGCCTCAGCTGACTATGGAACCCCCGAGGAGGGCAGATGGGCTTTGGGAGTGGGCCCGTGGCCTCCCGGAGGGTCCCAGAAGCAGCCGGATGGGACTCGTCCACCACGCTAGCTACCATTTTCACTGTCCAGACGCTGGGAGAATGTCCCACGACCAGAGGACCAGCAAAGCCGGTTCGAGCCCAAGTAGGCGGCTCCAAGAGGCGAGAAGCACTGGGAAGTCGTCAGGACGGAGGCGCGGTCACCCCTTCCCCCCTCCATCGTGACTAGCCCGGTTTCCCCGCCCAGGAGCCGCTGACGGGCCCGGCATCCAGAGTCTTGCAGACGGCTCGGGAGGCGGGAGCCTGGCTCGCGCCGGGCCTCAGCTGACTATGGAACCCCGAGGAGGGGCAGATGGGCTTTGGGAGTGGGCCCGTCGCCCCCGGAGGGTCCCGGAAGCAGCTGGATGGGACTCGTCCACCACGCTAGTCACCATTTTCACTGTCCAGACGCTGGGAGAATGTCCCACGACCAGAGGACCAGCAAAGCCGGTTCGAGCCCAAGTAGGCGGCTCCAAGAGGCGGGAAGCACTGGGAAGTCGTCAGACGGAGGCGCGGTCACCCCTTCCCTCTCCATCGTGACTAGCCCGGTTTCCCGCCCAGGAGCCGCTGACGGGCCCGGCATCCAGAGTCTTGCAGGCGGCTCGGGAGGCGGGAGCCTGGCTCGCGCCGGGCCTCAGCTGACTATGGAACCCCGAGGAGGGCAGATGGGCTTTGGGGAGTGGGCCCGTCGCCTCCGGAGGGTCCCGGAAGCAGCCGGATGGGACTCGTCCACCACGCTAGCCACCATTTTCATTGTCCAGACGCTGGGAAAATGTCCCACGACCAGAGGACCAGCAAAGCCGGTTCGAGCCCAAGTAGGCGGCTCCAAGAGGCGGGAAGCACTGGGAAGTCGTCAGACGGAGGCGCGGTCACCCCTTCCCCCTCCATCGTGACTAGCCCGGTTTCCCGCCCAGGAGCCGCTGACGGGCCCGGCATCCAGAGTCTTGCAGACGGCTCGGGAGGCGGGGAGCCTGGCTCGCGCCGGGCCTCAGCTGACTATGGAACCCCGAGGAGGGCAGATGGGCTTTGGGAGTGGGCCCGTCGCCTCCGGAGGGTCCCGGAAGCAGCCGGATGGGACTCGTCCACCACGCTAGCCACCATTTTCATTGTCCAGACGCTGGGAAAATGTCCCACGACCAGAGGACCAGCAAAGCCGGTTCGAGCCCAGGTGCGCGGCCACAAGCGGCGCGCTGGGCCACTAGGGTGGTGAAACAATGATGTTTTTTGGTACACTGCATTCTGCAAACAGCAGGAGGGTTTGCTGAGAGGGAGATATACAGAGGAAGGAGATGACATATAGAGCCCGCCGGGTGATTGGGATTCGGGAGGGGGAGGGAGACAGGACGTTGGTGATGGGAGATGGGTTCGGGTGGAGGGTGCATCTTGGAACCCTGTGGAGCCAGGACTCCACATGAGCATCCTTCAATTAAAAAAAAAAAGGAGAAAAGGTGGAATAAATAAATAAATAAATATCTGCAGGGCTAGCCACAATGTGTAAAAGAAGAGGGAGAGAGATGCAGAGATAGAGAGAAAGAGAGGAAGCAGGGCTACCTGCTATTAAGGCAGCCTGGGGGTGAGTGGGAGGGGGTGGAGTACATTGGTGGTGGAAATGGGGTACTGGTGGAGGGATGGGTGCTGGAATACTGTATTACCAAGAACCAATTGCACCTTTGTAATTGTATGTCTCATGGTGGTATAATAAAGAATAAAAAAAAAATGTTGTTTTAGATTCCACATATACATGAGAACACAGGGCATTGGTATTTCTAGGAACTATTTCACTTAACATCCTACCCTCAAGGTCTGCCCACACTGTGAAGGGCAGGAAATTCTTTTTGTTGTTGTTGCCAATTGTGTTAGTACACCAGTCCCATTTCCTGTAGCCGTTTATCCACCAGTGGACTCTTGAGAATGAGTTTGCTTCCATGTTGTGGCTGTTGTAACACTGTAATGAATATGGCTGGGGGTGGCCTGAGTTAGTACCTTTTTTAAACCTAAAAGTAGCATCGCTGGATCAAATTCTGAGGAACTGTCACACTGTTCTGTCTTGTAATTTACAATACGTAAATTATGTCATGGCCACATAATTTACACTCCCACTAGCTGTATATTAATGTTCCCTCTTTCCAGGCCTTCACTGTCTCTTTTCTGTCTTTTCGATACTGGCCATTCTAATAGCTGACGAGTTGTTCTGTTTTATGTTGCCCTAGTATTGGAAATTTCTCTTTACCTATCATCTGTCTATGGAAAGCTGTGGTCAGATCATCTGCCCACTTTTTTTCCCCACTTTTCCCCTCATCTGCCCATTTATTAAAAACTCGGATCAGCTTCATTTTCTGGTAAGTTATTTGAATTTCCTATTTATTTTGGATATTACCCATGACATTCTTCAAAGAAATTGACTGAACACTCCTGAAATTTGTATTGAACAATAACCCCCACGGATAGCTAAAGCAGTCCTCAGGAAAAAGAAGATGGGAGGTATCACCTTTACCATCTTCAAACTGTACTAGAAGGAAGTAGTAATTAAAACAGCATGGTATTGGAATAAAAATAGACCTGTGGACCTATGGAATAGAATTGAGTATCCTGACACCTAACCTCAAACACATGATCATTTAATCTTTGATAAAGGTGCAAAGAGGCCAAAATGGAGTTAGGAAAGCCTCTTCAACAAGAAAATTTCCATTTTCTGGAGGGTTTTAATCATGATCGGGTGTTGAATCTTGTCAAATGCATGTCTAATGATATGATCATATGGTTTTTATACCACCTACATGGCAGAGCCTGGCAAGCTACCCATATTTTATTTGTTATGCTAATTATAAACTATCCAATTTATAATTAAAACAATTCCAAGGGGGTAAATTTAACTTTGTAAAATGTATTAGTGGGGTTTTTCTACAGGTTATAACCCATGCTTGAAAAAAAGCCTGCCAGTTCTAAGGTGTTTTTAATCATTCTGGAAAAATCAAATTGATTTTGTGATTCTTTATTGATGGCTTTAGATATTACATCTCAATTTAGAAATAATATTGATATTTTTTGATTATGCAATCTATATAGGGTCCTAACTAGTCTTAAAATTCAAAAGTATGTCTCAAATGTTGTTTGCCACAGTGTTTAAAATTTTAAAAATGTTGAATATTGAATTAACTATTTTAATATATCTGATTTATGTCACTTTGCTCTTTGTAGAAGGAGACGTTAAAATATATCTTCTATATATGTTTAAAACTTAACTCAGATTAAAATTGTAGATTAAGAAATAGAAACGAAATTTTCCCTGTGATCATTGGCTTAACCTAAATATATATATATATATGCATAATATCCTTTATCATCATTACTTATTAAGCAATCTAATATGGGATTTACTTGGGTTTTGACTTACTGTGATACATTTTTCTATGACTACAATAGAGAATAAGGCAGATAATTTCCCTCTGATAATTTCGCTCTTACTATTTTTGAGGATATATCAAGCTATTGATAGAGGACCCAGAAGCCACAAGAGGCAGTGATCAGGGGTCCTCCTGGTGCCAGAGATGAAGCTCATATTCAAAAACATGTGCTCTACCAGCCTGTGTTATCCTCACAGCCCTGGTCCTGTATTACTAAGAGAAATAGTGATGTAAAGAGACAAGAATTATTTAAAAGAAGATGCGCAGCAGAAACACCATCCCTACTTTTATGTTCATAGCAGCATTATTCACAATAGCCAGAATCTGGAAGCAACCAGAGTGCCCAAAAAACGATGACTGGATAAAGAAGCTTTGGTGCATCTACACAATGGAATACTATGCAGCTATTAGGAAAAATGAAGTTATAAAATTTGCCTATAAATGGATGGACATGGAGAAGATTATGTTGAGCGAAATTAGCTAGAAGGAGAGAGACACACACAGAATGACTGTATTTATCTGCATAACATAAATATGTATGTACATATTAAGATACCAATATCCAAGGTCAAGTGAAACATATATCAGGAGGTCTTGTCAAAGGTGGAAATTATCATAAACGTGTGGGAGTCAGAGGCTAGGTAAGACAGAAAATGGAACAGGGTGCTAACAATTGTCGAGGGTACTAATGCCAACCTAGAACTGAGCATTAAATAGAGGCAAAAAGATACACATGACAACCCTTTAATGTATGTTCTGTAATCCATAGTTTGGAGGGGAAGGAAAAGAGAAAGAGAGAGAAACGGAAAGAAATAAAGAACCTGCCATGGAGCAGGGCTGGGGGAGGGGGAGGGAACCGGGGACATTGGTGGTGGGAGATGGGCACTGGTGGTGGGATGGGTGCTGGAACACTGTATGACCAAAGCCCAAATATAAACTTTTAATTGTATATCTTTGTAATTGTAAAAATAAAAAATTTAAAAAAAAGAAAATAAAGGCATGTTGTTAAAAATGACAAATGTAGGGTCAGAGAGAAAGTACAGTGGGTAAGGCACTTACCTTGCATATAGTCTATAGGGGTTATATTTTTGGCACCACTTGGCACCCCACCACCTTTAGGAATGATCTCTAAGCACAGGGCTAGAAGGAAGCATTGAGTGCCATCAGTTGTTGCTCACCATAATAAAAAAATATCTTTTTTAAAACAATGGAAGTTATATCACTTGTATCAATTTACTTGTCTTTCTGTTGTTCTTCAATTTGCTTGAGTGGGCACCAGTAACATCTCCATATGTCATGTCACATGATAGTGTAGCCCAAAGGAATCTGCTTGCTCCAGGAACATAAAGAGCCTCAAACAATTTCATCAGCTCATGGGAATGAGGTCTATAATTGTTACTGGTATTTGGCTGATCTAATATGACATGATAACTTTCCAGGCTCTGCCATAAGGGTGGGATACTCTTGTAGTTGTCTCTCTCTCATGCATTTATTGATGAACCACATGGCCCTACAGTGGCTGTGTTAGCTGGGCTTGTGATCAGATTTTCTGCTGGGTGGACCTCTGATGAGTGGGAAGTCTGGATGTGGAAAATGGCAGCCCACATAGTGTGGGGGGGTTCCTCTGGCTTCTTGCAAGGCTCAGCTGGGGTGATGGGCCAGGGCGAGATTCCACCTTTCCTCCTGGTCGCCTCATGCTCAGCTGGGCACAGGGAGAGCTGGTAGCAGCTCTGCCCTGTATATGTGAGTCTCTGAATCAGGCATACCAGGGCTGGGCTTCAAAAAAGACTTCTCTAGGGTGGGTCTCTGACGAGCCAGGCTTGTGATCAGCTCTTCTTCTGGGTGGGAGTTCTGAAGAGTGGGGAGCCCGGATGTTGAAAATGCAATCCTTATGGTGTGGGGTTCCTCTGGCTTCTTGTGAGGCTCTGCTGGGGTGGCCCTTGTAGCCTCACATACACTGACAGAACAGTTAACAGCTCTCCCTGTGTCCAGCTGATCATGAGGTGTCAAGGATGGAAGCCAGGCTCTAGCCCTGGTCCACCACCCCAGCAGAGTCTTGCAAGAAGCCAGAGGAACTCCCACACCATGAGGGCCACCATTTTCCACATTCAGACTCCCCACTCGTCAGAACTCCACCCAGCAGAAGAGTTGATCACAAGCCCTCCACTTCAGAGACTCACCTTACAATAGTCTTTTTCAAGCCCAGCTCAGGTATGCATGACTCAGAATGGAAATTGAAATGAAAGAAATATCTCAGTGTTGAAAGGGGAAGAAAAATGTAAGTTTAAGAGTATCTGGAGCAGCATTAGAGTATCTAGGAAAAAAAAACATTTCTTTGAGAATATGCATTCATGCTATGTGTATAGAAACCAGGGATGTAAGGTAGAGTCACACATCAGGAAGACCTGAATGCTCTGAGTGTGGAAGAGCTTAGAATGTCTAGAACTGGCAGAGCAAAATATTTATCTAACAAATATTGTATAGGTTAACCATGGTAATACACAGATAAGATATATGGTCAGAACCATATCAGACTGGACTTCACAGAAAATTGGGCTTTTAGCTAATTACCATCTTAAATATCATTAGGAAGCCGAATCAGTTGTTCCTAGTTCAACCAATGTTTTACCAATTATTCTGATTGATATTATGCACAACTTATTTGTACATGTGGATATAAACATATACATAGCATTTATAAGTGCATAAATTATTTAAGAAGAGTGTATAAATATACAACCTAGGAAAGGTATTTCAATTTGGTCAGACTAAGACCTTTATTTTCTAAAACCTCATTCTTCTCATAAATACCATACAGAAAAGATATACTGGACAGCTACATGTAAAAAAATGAATTTGGACCTGTGTCTAACACCTTGCACAAAAAATCAGATCAAAATGGATTAAAGATCTCAATGTCAGACCTGAATCCATAAAGTACGTTGAAGAAAATATAGGAAAAACCCTCCACGACATCGATGCTAAAGACATCTTCAAAGGTGAAACACCATTAACAAAGCAACTAGAAGAAAATATAAATATATGGGACTACATGAAACTGAAGAGCTTCTGCACCTCGAAAGAAACAGTGACCAAGATAGAAAGACAGTCCACAGAATGGGAAAGAATATTCACCCAATACCCATATGATAAGGGGTTAATATCCAGGATATATCAGGCACTGGTACAGCTATATAAGAAAAAAACAGCCAACCCCATTAGAAAATGGGGACAGGAGATGAACAGAAACTTTGACAAGGAAGAAATCTGAATGGCCAAAAGGCATATGAAAAAATGCTCATCATCACTAATCATCAGAGAGATGCAAATCAAAACAACAATGAGATATCACCTCACACCACAGAGAATGGCCCATATCCAAAAGGGTAAAAGCAACAAGTGCTGGCGTGGATGTGGGGAAAAGGGGACTCTCATACACTGTTGGTGGGAATGTCGACTTGTACAACCTTTCTAGAAAACAATATGGACATTCCTCCTAAGACTAGAAATTGAGCTCCCCTTTGACCCAGCCATACCGCTCCTGGGAATATACCCTGGAAAGCCAAAACGCACAGCGGAAACACAATCCGCACTTTTATTTTCATAGCAGCACTGTTTACAATAGCCAAAACCTGGAAACAACCAGTATGCCCGAGAACTGAGGACTGGATAAAGAAACTGTGGTACATCTACACAATGGAATACTATGCAGCTGTCAGAAAAAAATGAAGTTATGAAATTTTGCTATAAATGGATGGATATGGAAAGAATCATGTTGAGTGAAATTAGTCAGAAGGAAAGAGAAAGACATAGAATGACTGCATTTATTTGCATGACATAAATATACTAGGTGATCTTACCAAAAGTGGAAATTACCACAAGCGTGTGGGAGTCAGAGGTTGGTTTAGATAGAGAAAGGAACATGAGTGAATAAATGTCTAAAGTTCTGATACTAACATAGAACTGAGCATTAAATACAGACAAAAAAATGCAAGTGATGTCTTCTAAGTGTACGTAGTGCAAGCCACAATGTGTGGGAGAAGGAGGAGAGAGAGAGGGAGAGGAGAGGAGATAAAGAACCTGCCATTTAGGCGGGATGTGGGAGGGGGAGGGAATTGGGGACATGGGTGGTGGCTGAGGGGCACTGGTGGAGGCGGGGTGCTGGAACACTATGTGACCGAAACCCCCAAGCGTGAACAACGTTGTAATTGTATATCTCACGGTGGTATAATAAAATGTTAAATACAAAAAAAAAAAAAGAAAAGATATACTATGCTACTATGCATTATAAGAGGAAATTGAATTTCTTTTTTTTTTTTTTGCGTCATACCTGGCAATACTCAGGGGTTGCTCCTGGCTCTGCAGTCAGGAATTACTCCTGGTGGTGCTCAGGGGACCATATGCGATGCTGGGGATGGAACCCTGGTCAGCCGTGTGCAAGGCAAATTCCCTATCCACTGGACTATCGCTCTGGCTCCTTGGATTTCTTTATTCATTAATTTCTGCTTTTTGGGTCACACCCGGCAAAGCTCAGGGGTTCCTCCTTACTCTGGACTAATAATTACTGCTGGCAATATTGAGGGGACCTTATGGGATACTGGCAGGGATGCCGCCGGGTTCCCTGACAGTGCTGGGAAGCGAGTTCCCTTCTACCTCCAAAGCCAGTGGGGAATGGATGAAAACTTAGGAATCCGTTGAAGTTTTAAAAAAGGGCTTTACTATCACAGGTTCCAATATACAATCCAAGAGCAGGGATAACCTCCGGACTCTGGGTTCCCAGCTAGGCCCCAGCCAGGTGTAGGCCAAGATGGCTGCCACCACTTGTTGAGGCCCAACAGAGAATGGAGAGGACAGAGAAGCAAAACGCCAATGGAAGCCAAAATAGCAAAAAAAGGGAGAAAAAAGGGGCTTCTTTCTTCTTGCAGCTTATTTTATAGCTAGAAATCCGCCTAAACTCCCCAGCCCAGCCCATTGGGCTGGGCTATCTAGAGATGAAAACAGGAAAATAGCTCTATAGAAATGTAGCAACTTCAGGAGACCATCTGGCTGTTTACAAGGACCCAGAGCTAATTAAAAGCCTCCTAGCAGAGCTGGGAGGAGCTATAAGCTAAATGTAATTTCCCCTGGCAGGAAAGGGTCAAATGTCCTCAGGTAATTTCTCCCAGCACCTCATCTAATGTCTTGAGCCAAGATTTGCCTGGAAATGCCTTTATAGGGTAGAGGAGGGGTTTCTGATATGGCATATATCTCTGTACCAAAGATATACTAATGCCAGTTAAATATTTCTCCAAGCTTTCAAAAGAGTCTCCTCTACTTCATAGTAGTTTTGTATTTTAGTTGCCTTTGAGTTATCAGGGATCCATGCTTTCTTGCTTGGAGGCAAACAGCATTTCTCTCTGGTCTAATTACTTAGAGATCCAACGTGGCCAGGCAAATATGCTGGTAATATCTAACTAGTCCCACGATGATTGTGGTAGCATGAGAGAATATTTATACCAGCCAGTACAGAATACATGGTCAGATAAACTGCCATATTTAAACTGCCCCTTATCTATGAAGCGACCTGCAGGAGGCAATCCAGGGCAGATGCATAGGCTTTTTGGCTTTTAGGTGTCCTGCAACAGGATGCCACAGATCCAAATCAGGTCAACTGCTTGCAAGGCAAATGCCCTATCAGCTGTACTATCACTCCAGCCCCAAGATGAAACTGAATTTAATAAAATAAAAAAACAACATCCCCAATATATAGAGCAAACGTGAGACTGTAATCAAAGAACTACATCAACTATGACTTTAGTATTTGTCAAGATTGGTTAACTAAACAAGCTTAAGCAAGTATCTTAATATATTTATGACAACTAATAGCTGCTCTTGTCTACAAAAATAAGAAGTAGTTTATTACAGACATTCTTCTTTACAGCAGTGAATGTCCAGACAGGCAAATATCCATAATTAACAAATCAATGACAGTCTTACATAATCAAGGCAAGATGAATTTTCCCTCAGGTAATATAATTTAAGGACATTTGCTTTTCTAAAACATAAGAAATGTTTTCCCAAATAGACTACCTAAGTGAAATAAGATTGCTCAACAAGTAGCCAGGTTTTCTATAGGTGAGAGATAATGCTGCTGCTTTGAATCAATTGTTGAGATCCATGGGGATAAAGGCCTGAGGAGAGGGAGCACTGTAGATATGACTTCTAGCTTCTCCATGTAAGCCGTTGCAGTGGAAGTCATTCTCAGATCACAGGCCAAAAAGAGTGGGCCCCTATTTTAGGAAACATAAATCTGCTGGTCTGATCAGTTTGCCTTACTGGGGAGCTGCACTAGGCGATCTTTTTGTGAGGCAGGGCTGTAGGAAGAAAAGGTCAGGAAGGAAATGTATGATATAAATGATTCCTACTGGAGAGTTGCTTATCTCTCAATATTTTGTGATTGATAGATCAATCATTGGATGGAGGTAGCGGTACAAATGTCATCTAGCAGGTAGAAAGAAAGTCAAGTGTCAGGAACAGCTGCCATGACAAAGAATTATCCTTTACAACTGATTGGCAGGAATGAGATTGGGAAATACTGCTTTAAAGAAAGAAAAAGGAGGCACTCCTGGAGAGAATTTGGTTAGTAAAAGGGTCATAGAGATTTACAGGGAATAGGGCACCTGTCTTGTATGTGGCCAACAGGGGTTTGATCCCAAGCTATCCTATACAGTTCTGTCATGAGGGTCCCTGAATTTAGAGCCAGGTGTAATCCCTGAGCACTGCTAGGAGTGGCCAAAATAAAAGAGAAAAAGAAAGCAAGGAAAAAGTCTGTTTATCAAAATCGAAGTTCATAAGGCTCATTTCTAAAAGGGTAGAGGGGAATCCATAAAATTATTGGGGATTTATAAGTAACTCACTGCTGGGTATGGTGTGATTTACATTTATAGGAGTATGAATGTGTTCTAAAACATTACAGAGTGTTGCAAAATATTGTAACTTCAGTATAAATATGTTGGGTTAAGAGGAAGTCTCGTGGATTAAGCACCTATTAGGAATTTGAAAGGTATTCTACTAGGCAGTTTTGTGGTGCACTTCATTATGAATGGACAGAGTCAGGAAGCTATTCTACAGCTTTTAAAATGGCAAACAATGAAATGTAATGTTTAAACCATCTGTCCATTATAGTGATACATGTACTGAACTTACCACCAGAGATTGTGGCAGATGAAATGTATATACAAAATTGCTAAGTTATAAACTCTGTGTGCAAAAAGCTACTACTGTTTTGGAGCACATGATAAAAAAACAACATTGTATGACAGACTATGATCAAACGTATTGCAATAGTAAAGCAGTAAAGTTTGAAAATACAGGCAGAATGTTCGAAATGGATGCAGACAAAATGACATTGTTTCATGTGACATCTAGGTTGAACCCTAAGGGAACGATTTTACAAGTCAAGGTAGCATGTTTTAGCAGTTAATCTCAGGTGTCTCACTATGCACACACACAAACACGCATAGTATCTCACTTTCAGACCTTAAGCAATGAGATGTTTACATTTTAATGGAGGATAAAATACAGAACCTCCTTCCTGCATCTGCCTCTCTGTGAACCGTATTTCCTTACTATGTTTTAGTTTCTTATGGTACCATAGTTCATTCAAGCTATGTGTAATATTTCCTTTCAAAATTGCTTATTTTTGTATGCTTGGCTTCTGATTCCCCTTAAAGTTTCCAAAATGGATGCAATCTCCTTGAGTAATGGTTAAACAAAATATCAATGATGCAAACATCTCAAAAGCTATAGTTATTGTTATTATAAAATACCTTATAAGCAGACAAAACATGAACATGAGACACTAGCAAAAAGTAACAAATTAAAAGAATTATCAGGCAGAGTACCAGGACAGGAGTTAAAAGCACTTTCATTGCATTCCTCGGATTCTGGTTAGATTCCCAATACTGTTGATGATTACCACCCACAGTCCCAGCACAGCCTGGAATGATTCCAGAGCAGAACCAGGAGTAAGCCCTGAATACAACTTCATGTGGCTTCCAAAATAAAGGGTGTATAACAAATAAAAGTAATAATCTGGTGAGTGACATATACAAGGGACAGCATCAGGTTGGTATTAGAATTTTAAAAAATGTTTCAAGAATTTTTCACTGAAGGAAAATGCTAAAGTTAGCACATTATCAACATTTTGTGTTTTAGTTTGTTTTTCTAAAATTCAATTATTCTGTATATTATTTTATTATCATATGCATTTACTCACTGAGTGAAGGACAAAAAGGAACACATGAATACAAGGGAAATATCTCCCAGAATCTTATATCATGTTTACCTAAGCTTTAGAGAATGAGGAGCAAAACAATATTATAAGCTAAGGCCAATTTTTCTTTTTCAGCATATGTATGCTTGCTTTTAGGGTCCTTCTATAGTTTCTCTGATTCATTTTCCTTTATTCAATTGCCTCCTTGTTTGCTTGAGAATTTTGTGTTACATATTTTCCACTAATAATGCTGGCTCAATGGAAATGCATACGTACCTTACGGTGACTTCTGCTAAAGCAACGGATGATTTTTAGAGAAAACACAATAGACTGTTGGCATCTATTGCTCTTTCATGCATTTTACTTCTTAAGTCCTCTCAAATAAACTCCAGAAGAATATGTCCATGGAGTTCACCATGCTGACCACAATGTGCTTTATTTAGAGTGTTAAATGATGTTTTATTCAACATCAAATCCCTTTTTTAATTTTTCAAGTTTACAAAGCACAAATATTTCTAGTATATATATTGAGATCTTAATGTGTAGCAGATATTGAATCCTTGGAAATGTGTCACTGTAAGCTCCTGAGAGAACTCCCTATTTCAGGGAGAGAAGAAACAGAGTGCAGAGCCAGAGTGATAGCACAGTGGGAAGGGGTGTTTCCTTGCTCGTGACCCACCTGGGTTATATCCCTGGTATCCCAGATGGTCCCTCGAGCACTGCCAGGAGTAATTCCCGAGTACTGAGCTAGGTGTAACACCCAAGCATTGCTAATATGACTCAAAAAACAAATTACAAGTAGTCAAATGTAGCAAATTTTCTTGACTATATTTATGATAAAAAATTACTCAGGCTAAAGTGATAGTACTGTGGCTAGGTCTCTTGCCTTGCGCATGGCTTCCCCAGGTTTGATCTTCATCACCGATATGCTTCTGCCAGGATGACCAGGAGTAATGCCTACCGCAGAGCTAAGATGAAATTCTGTGTAATACTATGTATGACCAAATAAAGACAAATCAGAAGTTGATACTCAATTTTCAATTGAAAAAAAATCAAGATTATTTACTTAGTAAAATGAACTATATTGTCAACTCATAATTTTCTAAAATATTTCCCATTGCTAAAGCATATTTTAGGGGACTAAGAAAACTCTTAGAACTGAGTCCCAGAAGTAGAACTAGATGCCATAAGCACATTAATACAGGAAAGGAAAACATTTTAGTATCCAGATTCTTCTCCCAGGTCTCCTGAACAACATATATGAAAAAAGGAAACAAATTCTACTGTCTTTATACATTGAGCACTATAGTAAACTACGATATAGCAATAACCAATATTAGGTGCAGCTTGTTCTTTCCCAAAGAAAGACATTGTAGAACTGATTATTCATTGAGAAGAACTACTCCTTGAAGTGGTCTTTACCCAATTATGGTGATCCTGTTAAAGCTATTAAAGTAGATGTTTGATTAAACAAGTAGTTTAATATTAGTATTAGAGTCAGCGTAGAGTTAGCGTTAGTTTGCAAAGAAAAGGGTAGAGAAACTAAAATTTAAGAAACTTATGTGACTATGGACTTTACAATTTTTAATTTGTGAATTTTTAAGAAGGTGACTTTTACTAAATTACTGAGGATACAGGGAATATATTCAGGCAGAGTGAAAACAAGTGAAATTTCTGGGTCAAGAAAATGTGCTCTCACATCCAAAACAGCAAGAACAACCAGTGCTGGCGTGGATGTGGGGGGGAAAAGGGACTCTGATCCACTGTTGGTGGGAGTGCCGACTGGTCCAGCCCTTTTGGAAAACAATATGGGCATTCCTCCGAAAACTAGATATTGAGCTCCCATTTGATCCAGCAATAGCACTCCTGGGAATATACCTGAGAGACCGAAAAACACATAGCAGAAACACTATCTGTACTTCTTTATTCATCTCTGCGCTATTCACTATAGCTAGAATCTGGAAACAACCTAAATGCCCGGGAACAGAGGACTGGCTAAAGAAACTGTGGTTCATCTACACTATGGAATACTAAGAGGCTGTCAGAAAATATGAAATTATGAAATTTACCTGCAAATGGATGGACATGGAGACTATCATGCTGAGTGAAATTAGTCAGAAGAAAAGGACAGATATAGAATGACTGCATTCATTAATAGGACATAAGTAGATACCAGTGTTTTACTAAATGTGGGAAATGGTAATGGCAGATTAAAACTCACCATTGAATATACACAAAGAGACTTAAGTGACAAACTCTAAATATCTGCAGGGCTAGCCACAATGTGTAAAATAAGAGGGAGAGAGATGCAGAGACAGAGAGAGAGAGAGACAGAGAGAGAAAGAGAGGAAACTGGGGTACCTGCTATTAAGGCAGCCTGGGGG
>JAJIBD010032363.1:0-10175 GCA_021461705.1 Cryptotis parvus
GCCTCAAACAATTTCTGTCAGCTCATGAATGAGGTCTATAATTATTACTAGTATTTGGCTGATCTAATATGACATGATAACTTTCCAGGCTCTGCCATAAGAGGTGGGATACTCTTGCAGTTATTCTCTCATGCATTTATTGATGAACCATGGCCTCCCAGTGGCTGTAGCTGGAGCTTGTGATCAGATTTTCTGCTGGGTGGACCTCTGATGGGTGGGAAGTCTGGATGGAAAATAGCAGCCCATAGTGTAAGGGTTCCTCTGGCTTCTTACAAGGCTCAGCTGGGAGTGATAGGCAGAGTGAAATTACACCTTTCCTCCTGGTCGCCTCATATGGGCTGGAAACTGGTAGCAGCTCTGCCCCTGTATGTGAGTCTCTGAATCAGGCATACCAGGGCTGGGCTAAGACTTCTCTAGGGTGGGTCTCTCAGCGACTGGAGGCTTGTGATCAGCTCTTCTTCTGGGTGGAGTTCTGAGAAGAGTGGGGAGCCCGGATGTTGAAAGCCACGACCATATGAATTGTAGGGTTCCTCTGGCTTCTTGTGAGGCTCTGCTACAAGTTGGCCCTTGTAGCCTCACATGCACTAACAGAACAGTTAACAGCTCTCCTATTGTCAAGCTGATCATGAGGTGTCAAGGATACAGGAAACCAGGCTCTAACCCTGGTCCACCACCCCAGCAGAGTCTTGCAGAAACCAGAGGAACTCCCACACCATGAGGGCCACCATTTTCCACATTCAGACTCCCCACTCAGTGGTAACAGCAGAAGAGTTGATCACAAAGCCTCACTTCAGAGACTCCTGCCCACAATAGTCTTTTCAAAAGCCCAGCTCAGGTATGCATGACTCAGAATGAGTGTGAAATGAAAGAAATATCTCAGTGTTGAAGGGGGAGAGAAAAATACTTGAAGTTTAAGAGTATCTGGAGCAGCATTAAGTATCTAGGAAAAAAAACATTTCTTTGAGAATATATAGCCATTCTGTACTCTGTATAGAAACAGGATTATAGGTAGGAGTCACACATCAGGAAGACCTGAATGCTCTGAGTGTGGAAGAACTTAGAATGTCTAAGACAATAGAGCAAAATATTTATCTAACAAATATTGTATGAGTTAACCATGGTAATACACAGATAAGATATATGGTCAGAGACCATATCAGACTGAGACTACAGAAAATTGGGCTTTTAACAGCTAATTACCATCTTAAATATCATTAGAAAGCCCGAATCAGTTGTTCCCTAGTTCGCTGTCATTTACCAATTATTCTGATTGATGTGCACAACATTTGTACATGTGGATATAAACATATACATAGCATTTATAAAGTGCATAAATTATTTAGGTGTATAAATACAACCTAGGAGTATTTCAATTTGGTCAGACTAAGACCTTTATTTTCTAAAACCTCATTCTTCTCATAAATACTATACAGAAAGAATATGCCTGGACACAGCTACATGTAAAAAATGAATTTGGACCTGTCTAACACCTTGCACAAAAATCAGATCAAAATGGATTAAAGATCTCAATGTCAGACCTGAATCCATAAAATGCGTTGAAAATATAGGAAAAACCCTCCCTGACGCCGATGCTAGAATTTATCTTCAAAAGGTGGCTTACCATTAACAAAAGCAACTAGAAGAAAATATAAATATAATAGGACTACATGAAACTGAAGAGAGCTTCTGCACTCGAAGAAGAAACAGTGACCAAGATGAAAGACAGTCCACAGAAATTTGAAGAATATTCACCCCATATGATAAGGGCAATATCAGGATATCAGGCACTGGTACAGCTATAAGAAAAAAACAGCCTTCCCATTAGAAATGGGGACAGGAGATGAACAGAAACTTTGACAAGGAAGAAATCGAATGGCCCAAGGCATATGAAAAAATGCACATCATCACTAATCATCAGAGAGATGCAAATCAAAACAACAATGAGGATATCACCTCACCACAGAGAATGGCCCATATCCAAAGGGTAAAAGCAACAAGTGCTGGCGTGGATGTGGGGAAAAGGGGGGACTCTCATACACTGTTGGTGGGAATGTCGACTTGTACAATCTTTCTAGAAAACAATATGGACATTCCTCCAAAGACTAGAAATTGAGCTCCCTTTGACCCAGCCATACCGCTCCTGAGAATATACCCTGGAAAGCCAAGCAGCGCGGGAACCACAATCCAGCACTTTTATTTTCATAGCAGCCTGTTCACAATAGCCAAACCTGAGAACAACCAGTATGCCGAGAACTGAGGACTGGATAAAGAAACTATGGTACATCTACACAATGGAATACTATGCAGCTGTCAGAAAAATGAAGTTATGAAATTTTGCTATAAATGGATGGATATGGAAGAATCATGTTGAGTGAAATTAGTCAGAAGGAAAGAAAAGACATAGAATGACTGCATTTGTTTACATGACATAAATATACTAGGTGATCTTCACCAAAAGTGGAAATTACCCAAGCGTGTAGGAGTCAGAGGTTGGTTGAGATAGAAAGGACATGAATGTGAATAAATGTCTAAGTTCTAATACTAACATAGAACTGAGCTTAAAAATTAAATACAGACCAAAAAATGCAAATGATGGCTTCTAAGTATCACGTAGTGTAGCCACAATGTGTGGGAGAAGGAGGAGAGAGAGGGAGAGGAGAGAGATAAAGAACCTGCCATTTAGTAGGATAGTGGGAAGGAGAGAGTTAGGGACATGGGTGAGGTGGCTGAGGGCACTGGTGGAGGCGAGGGCTAGAACACATGTGACCGAAACCAAACGTGAAACGTTGTAGTATATCTCACGGTGGTATAATAAAATGTTAAAATATAAAAAAGAAAGATACTATGCTGCTATGCATTATAAATTAGTTTCTTTTTATTTTTTTCTGCGTCATACCTGGCAATACTCAGCAGGGGTTTGCTCCTGGCTCTGCAGTCAGGAGACTACTCCCTGGTGGTGCTCAGGGAGACCCTTATACGATGCTGGGGATGGAACCCTGGGTGCAGCCGTGTAAACGAATATTCCTATCTTGGACTGCCTAACGCTCTGGTGGCTCCTTGGTTTCTTTATTCGTAATTTCTGCTTTTGGGTCACACCCGGCAAAGCTCAGGGGTTCCTCATACTCTGGACTAATAATTACTGCTGGCTGTATTGAGGGACCTTGGGATACTGGCAGGATCGCGGGTTCCCTGACAGTGCTGAGCGAAGTTACTTCTACCTCCAAAGCCAGTGGGAATGAATTAGAAAACTTAAGATCCGTTGAAGTTTTAAAAGGGCTTTACCTCACAGGTTCCAATATATACAATCCAAGAGCAGGGATAACCTCCGGACTCTAGGTTCCCCAATAGGCCCCAGCCAGGTGAAATAAGATGTTTCACCCACCACTTGTTGAGGCCCAACAAAGAATCCGAAGGACAAAGAAGCAAGCGCCAATGGAAGCCAAAATAACCCAAAGGAGAAAAAAAGAGGCTTCTTTCTTCTTGCAACATTTTATATTCTAGGAAATCCGCCCTAAACTCCCCAGCCCAGCCCATTGGGCTGGAAACTATCTAAAATGAAAACAGGAAAATAGCTCTATACTAAAATAACTGGCAACTGGAGACCATCTGGCTGTTTACAAGGACCCCAGAGCTGAGAATTAAAAGCCTCCTAGAGCTGGGAGGAGCTATAAGCTAAATGTAATTTCCCCTGGCACATGGGAAAGGGTCAAATGTCCTGGAAGATGTTTCTTTTAATAGCATCTAATGTCTTGAGCCAAGATTTGCCTGCAAAATGCTATAGGGTAGAGGAGGGGTTTCTGATATGGCATATATCTCTGTATAGATATACTAATGCCAGTTAAATATTTCTCCAAGCTTTCAAGGAGTCTCACTCTACTTCATGGCTGTTTTGCATTTTAGTTGCCTTTAGGTTATCAGGGATCCATGCTTTCTTGCTTGGAGGCAAACAGCATTTCTCTCTGGTCTAATTACTTAGAGATACAACATGGCCAGAACAAATATGCTGTTAATATCTAACTAGTCTCGATGATTTGGTAGCATGAGAGAATATTTATACCAGCCAGTACAGAATACATATGGTCAGATAAACTGCCATATTTAAACGCCCCTTATCATAGGCGACCTGCAGGGAGGCCAAGTCAGGGCAGATGCATAGGCTTTTGGCTTTAAGTATCCCTGCAACAGGATGAGATCCAAATCTGGGTCAACTGCTTGCAAAGGCAAATGCCCTATCAACAACCTCTCACTCCAGCTACAAGATGAAACTGAATTTAATAAAATAAAAAAAAACAACATCCCTACAATATATAGAGCAAGCGTGAGACTGAAAACAAGAACATCAGCTTCATGACTTTGGTATTTGTCAAGATTGGTTAACTAAACAAGCTTAGCTTAAGTATATCTTATGGCTACTTTATTTACCTTTGAGCTAATAGCTGCTCACTGTCTGCAAAATAAGAAGTAGTTTATTACGGACATTTCTTCTTTACAACCTGATGAATGTCCAGACAGAAAACTGATATACAATTAACAAATCAATGACAGTCTTTATAATCAAAGGCAAGATGGTAACCACAGGTAATATAATTTAAGACTTGTTTGCTTTTCCTAAAACATAAAGAATAAACTTTAGATGAACCTGCCTACGTGAAATAAGATTGCTCCAACAAGTAGCCAGGTTTTCTATAGGTGAGAGATAATGCTAACCCTTTGAATCAATTGTTGAGATGCATGGGGATAAAGGCCTGAGGAGAGGGCACTGTAGATCATGACTTCCTGGCTTCTCCATGTAAAGCCGTTGCAGTGGAAGTCATTCTCAGATCCCACAGGCCAAAGTGGGCCCTATTTTGAGGAAACATAAATCTGCTGGTCTGATCAGTTTGCCTTACTGGGAGCACTGAAAGTCTTTAGAGGCGAGAATGTAGGAAGAAAAGGTCAGGAAGGAAATGTATGATATAAATGATTCCCTGCGATTGTTATCTCAATATTTTGTGATTGATAGATCAAATCAAATGGATGGAGGTGGCGAGGTACAAATGTCATCTAGGTAGAAAGAAGTCAAGTGTCAGAGACAGCTGCCACTGACGAAGAATTATCCTTTACAACTGATTGTAGAGAATAAGATTGGGAAAATACTGCTTTAAGAAAAAGGGCACTCCTGGAGAGAATTTAGTTAGTAAAGGGTCATAGAGATTTACAGGGAATAGAATAACTGTCACATATCTGTATTACAACAGAGTTTGATCCCCAAAGCCTGTCTATACAGTTCTGTCATGAGGGTCCCTGAATTTAGAGCCAGGTGTAATCCTAAGGCACTGCTAGGTGGCCAAAATAAAAGAAAAGAAAGCAGGGAAAAAAATCTGTTTATCAAATCGAAAGTTCATAAGGCTACATTTTTACAAGGGTGGGGGAATCCATAAAATTAGTGGGGATTTATAAGTGACACTGCTGGGTATGGTGTGATTTGTATTATAGAAGTATGAATGTGATCTAAAACATTACGAGAGTGTTACCAAATATTTGAACTTCAGTATAAATATGTTGGGTTAAGAGAGGTCTAAGCGTGGATTAAGCACCTATTAGAATTTGAAAGGTATTCTACTAGGCAGTTTTGTAGTACACTTCATTATGAATGGACAAGTCAGGGGAGAGCTATTCTACAGCTTTTTTAAAATGGCAAACAATGAAATGTAATGTTTGAATATCTATCAATTATAGTGATACATGTACTGAACTTTACCACCAGAGATTGTGGCAGATGAGAATGTATATACAAAATTGCTAAGTTATAAACTCTTGTGTGCTAAGCTACTATATTTTGGAGCACATGATAAAAAGAACTCTTGTGTATGACAGGCTATGATTAAGCATGTGCAATAGTGAAGCAGTAAAGTTTGAAAATACAGGGCAGAATATTTGAATGGATGCAGACAAAATTGACATTGTTTCATGTGACATCTAGAGTTGAACCCTAAGGGGTGATGTTACATGCAGTCACGGTAGCTGTTTTAGCCATTTAATCTCAGGTGTCTCACTATGCACACACACAAACACATTAATTCTCACTTTCAGACCTTAAACAATGAGATGTTTGTGTTTGTGGAGGATAAAATACAGAACCTCCTTTGCATCTGCCTCTCTGTGTGAACCATGTTCTACTATGTTTAGTTTCTTATGGTACCCTAAGTTCATTCAAGCTATGTGTAATATTTCCCAACAAAATTGCTTATTTTGTATACTTGGCTTCTGATTCCCTTAAAGTTTTCAAAATGGATGCAATCTCCTTGAGTAATGGTTAAACAAAATATCCGTGATGCAAACATCTCAAGCTATAGTTATTGTTATTATAAAAATACCACCTTAACTGAGACTTAAAAGCATATGAACATGAGACCCTAAAAGTAATAAATTAAAATTATCAGGCAGAGTACCAGGACAGGGAGTTAGCACTCAGTGCATTCCTCGGATTCTGGTTAGATTCCCAATACTGTTGATGATTACCACCCACAGTCCCAGCACAGCCTGGAATGATCCAGAGCAGAACCAGGGTAAGCCTGAGAATACAGCTTCATGTGACACCAAATGAGGGTGTATAACAAATAAGAAGTAATAATCTGGTGAGTGACATATGCAAGGGACAGCATCAGGTTGGTATTAGAATTTTAAAAAAAATGTTTCAAAATTTTTCACTGAAGGAAAATGCTAAAATTTAGCACTATATCAACATTTTGTGTTTTAGTTTTGTTTCACAAAATTCAGAGTATTCTGTATATTATTTTATTATCATATGCATTTACTCACTGAGTGAAGGACAAAGGAACACACATGAATAGGAAATATCTCAGAATCTTATATCATGTTTACAAGCTTTAGAATGAGAACAAACAATAGTATAAACTCTGGAGCGAATTTTCTTTCATATTATACATATGTCTCTTACTTAGGGTCCTTCTATAGTTTCTCAGTTATTTCCTTTATTTAATTGCCTCATGTTTGCTTAAAGTACCGTGGTACATATTTTCCACTAATAATACTGGCTCAATGGGAAATGCATGCTGATACTCTGGAGCGACTTCTGCTAAAACAACGGATGATTTTAGAAAACACTATAGACTGTGTGGCATCTATTGCTCTTTTCATGCATTTAATTCTTGAGTCCTCTCAAATAAACTCAAGAGAATAATGTCCATTGGAGTTACCATGCTGACCTCTAGTTGCTTTTATTTAGAGTGTTAAATGATTTACATTCAACGTAATCCCTTTTTTAATTAGTTTGAGCACACCAAATATTTCTATTATATGTTCTGAGATCCAATGCACGAGAATTGTTGGAATCTAATATTCATGTAAGCCTGAGAGACTCTTCAGGGAGAGAAGAAACAGAGTGCAAGAGCCAGGTGATAGCACCGTGGGAAGACAGCTTTTGCTTGCTCTATGACCCACTGGGTTATATCCACCTGTGGTATCCCAGATGGTACCTGAGAGAGCACTGCCAGGGAGTAATTCAGTACTGAGCTAGGTGTACAAGCGTCTGTTATGTCTCAAAACAAGTTACAAGTAGTCAAATGTAGCAAATTTTCTTGACTATGGTATGATAAAATTACTCAGTCTAAAGTGATAGTACTTGTGGCTAAGTCTCTTGCCTTGCCCTTGGCTCCCCAGGTTTGATCTTCATCACCCATATGGCTCTACCAGGATGACCAGAAGTAATGCCTACCGCAGAGCTAAGATAAAATTCTGTTGTGTGAGTGCTGTATGATGCCAATAATGACTAGTCAGAAGTTGATACTTTCAGGTGAAAAATCAAGATTATTTACTTGGTGTGGCAACTATATTGTCAGCTCATAGTTTTTCTAAAATATTTCCCATTGCTAAAGCATATTCTTTGGGGACTAAGAAACTCTTAGAACTGAGTCCCAAAGTAGAACTAGATGCCATAAGCACATTAATACAGGAAGGAGAAAACATTTTTGTATCCAGATTCTTCTCCCAGGTCTCCTGAACAGACATATGAAAAAGGGAAACAAATTCTACTGTCTTTTATACGTTGAGCACTATAGTAAACTCACGTATATAGCAATAACCAATATTAGGTGCAGCTTGTTCTTTCCCAAAGAAGAGACATTGTAGAGCTGATTATTCATTGAGAAGAGCTACTCCTTGAAGTGGTCTTTACCCAATTATGGTGATCCTGTAAAAAGCTATTAAAGTAGATGTTTTGATTAAACAAGTAGTTAATATTGAGTATTAGAGTCAAGCGAGGGTTAGTTTAGTGCAAGAAAGGGTAGAAGAAACTAAAATTTAAGAAACTTATGTGACTATGGACTTTACAATTTTTAATTTGTGAATTTTTTAAGAAGGTGACTTTTTTACTAAATTACTGAGGATACAGGGAATATATTCAGGCAGAGTGAAAACAAAGTGAAATTTCTGGGTCAGAATGTGTGCTCTCACATCCAAACAGCAAGAACAACCAGTGCTGGCGTGGATGTGGGGGGAGAAAAGGGACTCTGATCCACTGTTGGTGGGAGTGCCGACTGGTCCAGCCCTTTTGGAAAACAATATGGGCATTCCTCCGAAAGCTAGATATTGAGCTCCCATTTGATCCAGCAATAGCACTCCTAGGAATATACCTGAGAGACAAAACACATAGCAGCACTATGTGCTTCTTTATTCATCTCTACGCTATTCACTATAGCTAGAATCTGGAAACAACCTAAATGCCCGGGGAACAGAGGACTGGCTAAAGAAACTGTGGTTCATCTACACTATGGAATACTAAGAGGCTGTCAGAAAATATGAAATTATGAAATTTACCTGCAAAATGGATGGACATGGAGACTATCATGCTGAGTGAAATTAGTCAGAAGGAAAAGGACAGATATAGAATGACTGCATTCATTAATAGGACATAAGTAGATACCAGTGTTTTACTAAATGTGGGAAATGGTAATGGCAGATTAAAACTCACCATTGAATATACACAAAGAGACTTAAGTGACAAACTCTAAATATCTGCAGGGCTAGCCACAATGTGTAAAATAAGAGGGAGAGAGATGCAGAGACAGAGAGAGAGACAGAGAGAGAAACAGAGGAAACTGGGGTACCTGCTATTAAGGCAGCCTGGGGTGGGTGGGAGGGTGGGGGGGTACATTGGTGGTGGAAATGGGGCACTGGTGGAGGGGATGGGTGCTGGTACGTACTGTATTCCCAAGAACCAATTATGAACACCTTTGTAATTGTATGTTTCACTGTGGTATAATAAAAAAATTAAAAAAAAAAAAACAATGTGTGGCTCTGTTTAAAAACTGAGCAGATGAGAAGAGGGTGAATCAAGAGAGAGATGTGAATGGGATATAAAAATCTGACATGCCCAAAATAATTTATATCCATGTTGTGGATAGTAACGCTTCAATCACTGTATCACTGACTTCCCGTTCATCATCGATTTGCTCTAGCGGGCACCAGTAACATCTCATATGTCCTTGTCTCATGCTAGTAGAGCCCAAGGGGTATCTGCTTGCTCCAGGAGCATCAAGAGCCTCAAACTATTTCATCAGCTCATGGGAATGAGGTCTATAATTGTTACTGGTGTTTGGAATATCAAATATGACCGGGTAGCTTGCCGGGCTCTGCCAAACACTTCAATAGATAGGCCTATAAGCTTCAATCTTGTTTATCAGTGTTTTATGTTTAGATTTTCTTAATGATTCTCATTCACCTGACACTGTAATCACTTCTTGGCTGTCTGCCTCTCTGTAATATGTGTATACTTTTAAATATGGTCTTTTACCCAAATAATGATACAAAAGACAAATATTTTTTGATCAACCTGCCCTCTTTCAATATCAAGATTATCAACATTACTGGAATTACATTTTGTTTAAGTCCTTAAAGTCCATGAGATAAAATATAGGCCCAAGTTAATAGCAATGTCTTTTAGAAAAAATCACTGGTTAATATTTTTGTCATTATAGCTACCCAATTCAACTGGAATTCAGAATTTATTTATTAATTCTACTTTATTACCACTACTTAAATTATTCAGAGGTGTATATTCTAGACCTAATTCTTTTCCAATATTTTTACCATTATGTTTCAATTCCTATTAAATGTGTCCATAACGGTATCTAAAAAAGCTTAATGATTCAACACATATAAAGACAACATCATTT